>PVIW01004427.1:0-65318 GCA_004026585.1 Noctilio leporinus | reverse complement strand
GGACACATTCTAAAAAAGGAAAAACCTTGATCATCTAAGCTCCCATGTCAAGAATATAAAAAAGAAAGGGGGAGATAAACCCACAATAAGCAGAAGGAAGGAAATGATTAAAAATTATAGAAGAAATCAATGACATTCAAATTTAATAACACAAACCAGTAAGATAAAAAGCTGGCTCTTTGAAAAATTTGACAAAACCAATAAACATCTGTCAAGACTGAGAAGTCTTCTTTCCCAACCATTTTATATTTCAGATATGTTTAGCATTACGTGCTTGGTATTTTCAAAAATTTCTGCAGTATATCCCCCATTAAAAGTTTTTTTAGTGATTGCTTACATAACTCAATATTTTCTCAAAAATATTGTTTTCCATGAATATAAATAAAACTTAAAAGATTTTTAAAGGGAGCCAACTCATCCCTGAAAGTTAGTCTTTATCTTTCACTTTCAAAACACTTGAAGCATTTTAAATGTTTAACGAATGAAAGGAAAGGAAACATGTATAGCATAGAAATGGAAGTCAGCTAGATCAGTTATGCAATAATTACAAGCTAAATAAAATTAAGTTTGATATATTTTACAATGTTCATCAGTGAAAGTATTGAAATACTATTCAACTCACTGGTAATAATCCAGCTAAACTTGTCTGGTGGGTATGGCACAGTGGGTTGAGTGTCAGAGTCACTCCAAAACTGAAAGGTCACCAGTTCTGATTCCCTGTCAGGGCACATGCCTGGGTTGTGGGCTGGGTCCCCAGTTGAGGATGTGTGAGAGTTAAGCAATTAATGTTTCTCTCACACATTGATGTTTCTCTCCCTCTCTTTCTCTCTTCTTTCCCCTCTCTCTGAAAATAAATAAAAACTAAAAGAAATTTATAAAAAATAATCCAGCTGAATTAATCTTGAAGTTATCTGTCACTGCACATTAGCATACAAGAACATAAAGAGCATGGAGCATGGTGCTTTTTTTTTTTACATTGGTTGTCTTCCCATGTTGTGTCCAGAAGAGACCATGTTTTGCCACCTAATTATTAAAATTAAGCTGGAAAATATAATTAGATTATTTCCAGTGAATGCTGAAATGTTCTATACCTTGAAAGAAGTTCAGGTTACATGGATGGATCCACTTGTTAAAATGCTACTGTTAAGATTAGTGCATTTTGATTTGTGTAACCATTACCTTAAGAAAAGAACTATGCATAAGTAAACATGAGTGTGAGCCTGAGAGTGGAAGGAAATGTATAGATGAAAAAGACAGAATGTTGTCAAGTTGGGTGATATGTAGGTGGAAGTTTATGACATTTAGTGTACCTTGTTATATATTGAACTGTTTTCATACTTAAATATTTAAATGAATTATTCCTTGTGAAACATGCTTATGAAAGCAAAGTCAATCCACCTTAAGGCTAGTAAATCAAATCAGTGCAAAAAAGAATAAAACCAAGAAGCATTCTCCTGAGGGAATTGGATCTATACATTTTCCATGAAAAGGCAGTTTCTCCACATATGCAACTGAACCTTTAGGGGTAAATTAAATAGTATCTTCTTTCTCTCTGTCATAACAACCAATGTTTTCAAAGGGATTTCAATGATCTAAGTTGAGTTTTACACATATTGCACTGTGTATCAGAAAATTTGCTTTTAAGTGAAAAATAATTCAGTCACCTGTGTTTGAGGACGCCTGGTGGCGCTGCAGGCAGAGAGTGAGTACAGGGCTTTGGGTGCCAGGGATGCCATTAAGCTGGAATTCAAATGTCTGCTAAAAGAAGGAAGTATTTCGGATCGAGCTGTAAAGAGTTTTGTTTCAGAGAAGAGATTAAACCTATCCAAGATGTTTATGGTTGCTGGCTTACTTCATCAGTTTGTTATTGATATTCTCAAGAAAGTCTATTCTCAGTAACATTTATCAAGTGAACCATAGAAGCTGGTCCCAGTGATCTTATTTTTGTCCTTCCAGGTAGATAGAGGTGCTTTTCAACTACAAAATTATTTCATCTGTTCAAAATTTAGATTTTGTTTAGCTTTATTGATTTCACCTGGAGTTGAAATATTTGGAAAAATATCCTCAGTTTTAAATCTCTCATCATGTTGGTTCTTACTTGAAGTAGATTTTGCCTGAACTCAATTGATTTCACCTGTCAATAAATATGAAATCAATCTGAAATGAGTTATATTTATTTTTTCTCTGTGTTCTTATATGTGCATTGAACTATTTCATGTATTTTCAGGGAATTGGAGATAGAGCTTCCTATTTAGTTGAGCAGAAACTTGTGACATAGGAATCAATACAGCCATGATAAATTATTGGATTCCATGGTATACACTCAAATGTAATTCACCTTTCATAATTATAGGACTTTGAATCATCCTTGTGGTGAGAGGGTGGTAGAAGTGTGTCTTGAATGTTTGTCTTCTGCATTGTATTATATTCTTCTAATAGGGTAATATATTTATCTTAATTAATTAATTAATATAGGAGGGGAATTTGATTTTACAGTAAAATAAATAAGTCTAAATCATGACCAAATCCTACCCATGCAAAATAAAGTGGACCTAAATTGCTTACTTATGAAAGGTGTTTAACTGCACCTAGTTCCTCTTTTAAATCATTTAATTTGGTAAAATATTTCCATCATAAGTATTCCTTGGTCTCAGTTTTCCTCCTAATAGTCTAATTGTACCCTTTATTATGCAGGTGTAACAAAACAAAGTTAAGTCTGTTGCTCATGTTATTTGTACGTCATGTAATTTCAAGAAATGATTGTTTACTTTACCATCAGTGTTGCTAACCAACTTTTTTGTATAGTTTGCTGGGACAGTTAAATAGTGTATTTCTTGAATTCACCAATCACACTGCTTACCAGAGATAAATTAAAGAATCAAAGTTTATTACAGGAAGTTTACATTACCTGAGGGAGTATTTATTTAAGTTTAATTTTATTGTTGTTGCATTACATTCATCCCCTTTTTACTCGCTTCTGTCCCCTTCCCCACCCACCCTCCCCTGAAGTCAGTCCCACTTATTGTCTATGTCCATGGTTCTTCATGCTAGTTCCTTGACTAATCTGCTCCCTTTCTTTGCTTCCTCCTCCCCATTCCCCCCTCCCCTCTGCCCACTGAAGGTCTATTCATTGTATTCATTTATCTGGTTCTATTTTGCTTGCTTGTTTGTTTTGTTCATTATTGTCCTGTAATGGGTGAAATCATATGGTATTTGCCTTTCACTGACTGGCTTATTTCATTAAGCATCATACTTTCCAGTTCATCCATGTTGTTGCAAAGGGTAGGAGTTCCTTCTTTCTTTCTGCTGTGTAGTATTCCATTGTGTAAATGTGCCAACGTTTTTTGATCCAATCATCCACTGATGGGCACTTAGGCTGTTTCCAGCACTTGGCTATTGTAAATAGCATTGCTATGAACATAGGGGTACATAGGTCCTTACAAATTGGTGTTTCAGGGTTCTTCGGGTATAGTCCTAGTAGTAGAATTGCTGGACCAAAAGGCAGTTTCATTTTTAGTTTTTAAAGGAAACTCTATACTGTTTTCCATAGTGGCTGCACCAGCCTGCATTCCCATCAACAGTGCACCAGGGTTCCCTTTTCCCCACATTCTTGCCAACACTTGTTGTTTGTTGATTTGTTGATGATTGCCATTTTGACAGGTGTGAGGTGGTATCTTATTGTGGTTTTAATTTGCTTCTCTTTGATGGCTAGTAGATGTTGAACATTCTTTCATACGCCTTTGGGCCCTTTGGTAATTCTTAATTAAATGTTGGTGTGCATGAAAATCACATGAGAAAAACTGAAGTGCAGATTTCGGTTAGAGTCACCAGAAAATTTGATGTAAGATCCAGAGAGGACCCCTGAATTGACTTAGGAAAAATACCCCAAAACTTTCAGATAATCCTTTATGCAAGTGGTTCCCACACTCCAGTTTGAGAAACACTGACTCGATCTAAAAGTCTTCATAATACCCATGTTTTGTAAATAGTATTATCTGCAAGCATCTCATGAAGTTATTGATTTGAACGCGTGGTGGCACTGCAGGCTAAAAGAGTAAATCCAAGCTCTGCAGATTCGGTGGACGCCATTTTACCGAGAAGCCCAAAGGAAAAAAAAAAAAACAGAACACATTTAAGCTAAAGCCAAAATAAACGTGTTCAGGAAGGCAGTGATCACCAGACAAGTTTTTAAAAATAAGAATTAGAAATTCTTTAGCAAAGGTATTTCGGAGGGTCGCCAATAGACGTGCTGATTGAAAGTTTAAAAAGGATTTTTCCGCTGGAATCGGATATAACAATAGAGATGAAGCAAACAAACGCACATCGCAAGAAAAGGCAAGTGACAATCTTCATTATATTAATGCTTTTGTGGGAGGCGGGTTCAGAACCTATTCAGTATTCTGTATTGGAGGAGGCAGAAATTGGCACATTTGTGGCTAACTTGACAAAGGATCTGGGACTCAGAACGGGAGAGCTGGCAGCGCGGGGAGCCCGGGTTGTTTTCAAGGGAAACAGACAGCGTTTACATCTTCACCCACAGACATATGATTTGCTGCTCAGTGAAAAACTGGACCGGGAGGATTTGTGCGGCTCCACTGAGCCGTGTCTGCTACCATTCCAGGTGTTACTGGAAAAACCCTTGCAGTTTTTCCAGGCTGCCTTGAGAGTCATAGATATAAATGACCACGCTCCAGAGTTCCTGGCTAGAGAAATGCTACTAAAAGTATCAGAAATAACTACACCAGGAAAGATATTTCCTCTGAAAATGGCACAGGACTTAGACGTCGGTAGCAACAGCCTTCAGAACTACACAATCAGCTCCAATTCTCACTTCCACGTTCTCACCCGCAATCGAAGCGACGGCAGAAAGTTCCCAGAGCTGGTACTGGACAAAGCGCTAGACCGCGAGGAGCAGGCTGAGCTACGGCTAACCCTCACGGCCTTGGATGGTGGGTCTCCATCCCGGTCAGGGACCACAAAGATTCAGATACAGGTCTTGGACATTAATGACAACGCCCCTGAGTTTGCTCAGGAGCTCTATGAGGCGCAAGTCCCTGAAAACAACTCCCCAGGCTCCGTGGTTATCACCGTCTCAGCGAGAGATTTAGATGCAGGATCCTTTGGAGAAGTATCTTATGCTCTATTTCAAGCCGAAGACGTTAACCAACCCTTTGAAATAAACGCAATCACAGGAGAAATTCGACTAAGAAAGGCGTTGGATTTTGAGGAATTTCAATCTCATCATGTGGATGTTGAGGCCATGGATGGTGGAGGACTATCAGGAAAATGCTCTGTAGTCATCAAGGTTCTAGATGTGAATGACAATGCCCCTGAATTGACCATGTCGTCTCTCATCAGCCCCATCCCTGAAAATCTGCCAGAGATAATAGTGGCAGTTTTCAGTGTATCAGATGCAGATTCTGGACATAACCAACAGGTAATTTGTTCTATAGATGGCAGTCTCCCCTTCCTTCTAAGACCTTCAGGGGAGAATTTTTACACCTTGGTAACAGAAGGAGCGCTGGACAGAGAGCACCAGGCCGAGTACAACATCACTATTACCATCACCGACATGGGGACTCCCAAACTGAAAACCCAACACAACATAACCGTGCTGGTCTCCGACATCAATGACAATGCCCCGGCCTTCACGAAAACTTCCTACACCCTCTTCATTCGCGAGAACAACAGCCCATCCCTGCTCATCGGCAGCGTCAGCGCCATAGACAGGGATGCGGGCAGCAACGCCCAAGTCTCCTATTCGCTACTGCCTCTCCGGAACTCTAGATTTCCCTTGCCCTCGCTGGTGTCCATCAGTGCGGACAACGGGCACCTGTTCGCCCTGAGGGCGCTGGATTACGAAGCCCTGCAGGCGTTCGAGTTCCACGTGGGTGCCACAGACCGCGGGTCCCCAGAGCTGAGCAGCCAGGCGCTGGTGCGCGTGCAGGTGCTGGACGCCAATGACAACTCGCCCTTTGTGCTGTACCCGATGCAGAACGACTCTGCGCCCTGCACCGAGCTGGTGCCCAAGGCGGCCGAGGCCGGTTACCTGGTGAGCAAGGTGGTGGCGGTGGACAGCGACTCTGGCCAGAACGCCTGGCTGTCTTACCAGCTGCTCAAGGCCACAGAGCCCGGACTGTTCAGCGTGTGGGCGCACAATGGCGAGGTGCGCACTGCCAGGCTGCTGAGCGAGCGTGACGCAGCCAAGCACAAGCTAGTGGTGCTGGTCAAAGACAACGGCGAGCCGCCGCTGTCTGCCAGCGTCACGCTGCAGGTGCTGCTGGTGGATGGCTTCTCTCAACCCTACTTGCCGCTGCCCGACTCTGTGGCCAACCCGGCTGAGACGGACCTACTCACCGTCTTCCTAGTGATCGCGTTGGCGTCGGTGTCTTCTCTCTTTCTTTTCTCAGTGCTGGCGTTCATCGCAGTGTGGCTGTGCAGGAGGAGCAGGGCCACTTTGGAGAGTGGCTGCTCTGTTCCTGAAGGCCACTTTCCGGGCCATCTGGTAGACGTCAGCGACACTGGAACATTGTCCCAAAGCTACCAGTATGGATTGTGTTTGAAGGGAGGTTCAACAATCAACGAGTTCAAATTCCTGAAACCGATTCTTGCCAACTTCCCTCCTCAAGGAACTTGGGAGGGAAATGAAGGAAAACCCCACCTTTCGGAATAGCTTCCTACTCAGTTAAGTATTGGATTATTCTACTAAATCCTATTTAATAAGTTTGGAAATCTCTCTTAACATAGTTACATTTTATTGATGATTCCTTTCTTAATTTATTATTGTTCCTTAAGGGAAAATGAAAAGAAATTCAGATATTGCATATGCAGTACTTTCTTTTATGCTTAGTAGTTTTAAAATTATTCACTCAATTACATTTGACAATCTGAATAAAAAGTAAATTTTAATTCGCACAATTTAAAAAGTTTGAAATTCAGTCGTCTCTTTTTACAAAAGTTATATTCCAAAATTCTTAAGTATGATTGCATTTCTTTTTAAAAAATTTTTATTGTTGTTGTATTACATCCATCCCCCCCCCTTTTTTTTTTTTTTTTTTTTGCATTTCTAACTATGGTGACAACTGTCACTTCTACTGCTATGTAGAAAATTATTTTAAATGTGAGTGTTTGATCTTATTTAATCTGTCAATGTAAGTCTCATTTGGGGTAACTCCTACAATGTGATATAATAAAGATAAACTCCAAGGATGGCTCAATGTTAAGATAGTCATTCATATTTATGTGTATTTCAGTCACCATAATAGTCAGTATTTTCTGTGAATATAGACTTCACAAAACTGTCAACACATTAAATTACAGTTTGTGAGCTTCATGTGTGAATGTGATGGTCTTTTAAAAATACTTATCCAATTATAAATGCTTAATAGATATTTGCTGAATATTATTAACATTCTTACAGTGATCAAAAAATAATTTTCAACCCCTTGTTGGTGGCACAGTGGATAAGGTGCCGACCTGCAAACCCAAAGGTCACTGGTTTGATTCCCCAGCCAGGGCACATAATGAGGTTGCAAGCCAGGTCTCCAGCCAGTTCCTTAGCTGAAGGCAGGTGAAAGGCAACCATACATTGATGTCTCTCTCCCTCTCTGCCTCTCTCCCTTCCCCTCTCTAAGAATAATAAATAAAATATTTTTTTAATGCACAATTTTGGTTTCATTCACATAACTGATGCATACCAATCATTATAGAATGTTTCTGGAAAATAGAGTTCAGCTCATAAACCAACAAAATCTCCATGGCTCTTGAGTCAGACAATGGGAATACAACTAATTTACATGTATTTCTGGATTCTAAGAAACTGATAACAAACTTTGTTCACTTAAAACATCATTAACCTCAGATTCTTAATTTTTAAAAAGATTTTATTTATTATTTTTAGAGAGAGGGTAAGGGAGAGAGGCAGACATCAGAGAGACATCAATGTATGGTTGCCTTTCACCTGCCTCCAGCTACAGACCTGTCTGGAGACTTGGCTTGCAGCCTCTTTATATGCCCTGGCTGGGGAATCGAACCAGCAACCTTTGGGTTCACAGGCTGGCACCTTATCCACTGTGCCACCAGCCAGGGCTATAAAATCTTTTTAAAAAATTATTTTCAAGGAATGCAGAAATGTTAATGTTCTCTCTACACTCTAGTGCCATTGTCAATATGTGAAATTATTAAATATCACTCCTACTTTTCCTATAAATAGAAAACACCTTCCACTAACTCTAAACTCTATTACAGAGCTTATTAATGTGCTTGAGAGTACATTTTATCTCCTTGTTTTTGTCCAATAATTTATTTTAAAAAAGATTTATTCAAAAACTGGATTTAAAAACTCATCACAATAGAACAAATTAGTATTTTTGTAATGAAATGCTTCTCAAGAGCAAGAATTTTCATGTTTACCATTTTATCTCCAGAAACTACAAAATTTTCTGCACAGGGAAATTACATATTGAAATCCTGGCTGGTGTTTCAATATGGAGTTTCAATAAGGTGGTGTCTCAGGCCACCACCTTATCCACTGTGGGTAAGGTGGTGGCCTGAGAACCCAAAGGTCACTGGTTCCATTCCCAGCCAGGGCAACAAAACCAGGTTGCAAGCCAGGTCTCCAGCCAGGTCTGTAGCTGGAGGCAGGTGAAAGGCAACCATACATTGATGTCTCTCTCCCTCTCTGACTCGCTCCCTTCCCTCTCTCTCTAAAAAATAATAAATCTTTTTAAAAAGACATTACTTATTGAATAATTCAACAAATTTATCTTCAGCCAAGTTTTGTATACTGAACATGTACTTTATAAAGAAGATGAATATAGATAAATAGGTATTACTGTGCTCTCACAACTATTGTTAGCTACATGAACAAGACTGCGTAATAGGTGAAGAGGGGAAGGAAGTTTATAACACTTTATGACCCAAAAAAGCATTCAATGCCTTTTAGCTATTAAGTTGTGCTTTGAAATGAAAACTACCTGAAATTGTAAAACAGAACGCTGGGTGGCGCTGCAGGATAAGAGAGTAAAAGTTGTCTCAGCGATACCAAGACTACGTAAAGCTGAGCAGTCTCTGGCAGCTAGCGAAGGAAACATTTTACACTACTGGGGATAGGTTTCAAAGAAGCAGCTATCTCCATCCGCATGTCAGTCGATGTTAAGAACTAACTCAAGATTACTGAACTAAGATAGCAGAGTTGGCTGCAAAGCAATTATTTTGTGATTTAACACTGGATCTTTTGGACCCGGAAGAAGGATGGAGATGCCGCTACCCAAAGCTCCTCGGAGAAGGCAAGTGACCGCCATTATTATTCTATTACTGTTGTGGGAGGCGGGCGGTACCACCCTTAAATATTCTGTTCTAGAAGAGAGGGACAGCGGCTCTGTTGTGGCCAACCTAGCAAAAGATTTGGGGCTGGGCTTAGGGGAGCTGACCGCGCGTGGCGTCCGGATTCTTTCCAAAGGGAACAAACAGCATTTGCAGCTTGAGCAGAAAAGTGGAAATTTGCTCCTAAAAGAAAAATTGGACCGGGAAGAGTTGTGTGGTGACACGGATCCTTGTATCCTGCATTTCCAGGTGTTACTGAAAAATCCACTGCAATTTATTCATGGTGAACTACAGCTCCAAGATGTAAATGACCATGCCCCAGAATTCTTGGAACAGGAAATCCTCTTGAAAATCCCGGAAAGTAGCCACCCAGGGACTGCATTCCCTTTGAAAATAGCTCAGGATTTAGACGTGGGCAGCAACACAGTTCAGAACTACACGATTAGCACCAATGCCCATTTCCACCTTGTCACTCATAATCACAGCGATGGCAGAAAATATTCCGAGCTAGTACTGGACAAAGTGCTGGACCGTGAGGAGCAGCCAGAGCTCAGGTTAACCCTCACGGCGCTGGATGATGGATCACCACCTCGGACCGGGACTTGCCAGGTTCTCATTGTAGTCCTGGACATAAATGATAATGCGCCGGAATTTGATCAGCTGCTCTATGAGGTGCAGGTCTCAGAGAACAGCCCCGTAGGCTCCCTTGTCACCACTGTCTCTGCTAGAGATTTAGATGCTGGGACCCACGGAGAGCTCTCCTACTCATTTTTCCGATCCTCAAATCAAGGCACTCAGGTATTTGAAATAAACTCAGCCATGGGAGAAATTCGATTAAAAAGAATGTTGGATTTTGAGGAAATTCAATCTTATCATATGGAAATTGAGGCCGTAGACGGAGGAGGGCTTTCAGGAAAATGCACTGTAGCCATAGAAGTGATGGATGTAAATGACAATGCCCCGGAACTGACCATGTCATTACTCATGAGTGATATCCCAGAAAACACCCCTGATACTGTGGTAGCTGTTTTCGAAATTTCAGACCCAGACTCGGGAGACAATGGCAAAATGATGTGCTTCATCCAAGACCATCTCCCATTCCTTCTGAAACTTAACTTCGACAATTTTTACACCTTGGTAACAGAAGGAGCGCTGGACAGAGAGCACCAGGCTGAGTACAACATCACCATTACCATCACCGACATGGGGACTCCCAGACTGAAAACCCAGCACAACATAACCGTGCTGGTCTCTGACATCAATGACAACGCCCCGGGCTTCACCCAAACCTCCTACACCCTCTTCATCCAAGAGAACAACAACCCGGCCCTGCACTTCGGCAGCGTCAGCGCCACAGATAGGGACGCAGGCACCAACGCCCAGGTCACCTACTCGCTACTGCCTCCTAAAGACTCCAGCCTCCCCTTGGCCTCGCTGGTGTCCATCAACGCGGACAATGGACACTTGTTCGCCCTGAGGGCGCTGGATTATGAGGCCCTGCAGGCGTTCGAGTTCCACGTGGGCGCCACAGACCGCGGGTCCCCAGCGCTGAGCAGCCAGGCGCTGGTGCGTGTGCAGGTGCTGGACGCCAATGACAACTCGCCCTTCGTGCTGTACCCGCTGCAGAACAGCTCTGAACCCTGCACGGAGCTGGTGCCGAGGGCGGCGGAGCCCGGCTATCTGGTGAGCAAGGTGGTGGTGGTGGACAGCGACTCTGGCCAGAATGCCTGGCTGTCTTACCAGCTGCTCAAGGCCACAGAGCCCGGGCTGTTCAGCGTGTGGGCGCACAATGGCGAGGTGCGCACTGCCAGGCTGCTGAGCGAGCGCGATGCGGCCAAGCACAGGCTGGTGGTGCTGGTCAAGGACAATGGCGAGCCGCCGCTGTCTGCCAGTGTCACGCTGCAGGTGCTGCTGGTGGATGGCTTCTCTCAGCCCTACCTGCCGCTGCCAGAAGCGGCAGCCGACCGCTCCCAGGCCGACCCTCTCACTGTCTACCTGGTCATAGCGTTGGCGTCGGTGTCTTCGCTCTTTTTCTTCTCAGTGCTGGCGTTCGTTGCAATGCGGCTGTGCAGGAGAAGCAAGGCCATTTCATTGGGTGACAGCTTGGTTCCTAAGTCCCACTTTCCGGGCCACCTGGTGGACGTCACCGGTGCTGGGACCTTGTGCCAGAGCTACCAATATGAGATATGTCTGACTGGAGACTCCGGGTCAAAGGAATCCAAATTCTTGAACCCAGTTATCCCCAACCTCTCTCCCCAAGGCACTAGCGAAGAAATAAAGGAAAACGCCAGCTTCCAGAATAACTTGGTATTCAATTAGGAATCTCATCATGATGCAGCATGTTTTGGAATACCTCCCAATTTTCCCCAGATACAGAGTTTGGAAGCCACATGGACAAAAGTCCCACCTTCAAGAATATTCTGTATTTCACTTCTGAATTTCAAGGACATGGGGACCCTGCCCCAGAGCTTCCAGGATGAAGTTTGTCTGAAGGGAGGTTTAGGGACCATCGAGTTCGAGTTCCTCAAACCAACTGTTCCAACTTTATGGATGGAGGGGCTGGTAGGGTCATGAGGAAATCTCTAGAAATAATTTTGAGTTCAGTTAGCAATCTCATCTTAACAATACAGATAAATGATAATATTCACTAAGGTATTACTTTCCAACCCTTTTTCATTCACAGGAAGAGCTTACATGTTCACACTTCATAATTATTGCCATATTTATAGTTATGGCAACTTGTTGAAGTATTTCACATTCTGAATCTCTAGGTGTTTTTATTGTTCTTTTGTTGTTGTTTCCTCATATTTTGCATGTTCATACAATAGCAGAGCAATAGTGTTTCTTGGACTTTGTGGGTAGGATTTTTGGAAGTTTTCAGATTCCTGGTATTTGGTTTATTTATTGATATCTTATTATGATGAAAAGAATTGTTTTATGATTATTATCAGCATGAGTGTATTGTAACTGGTGACTTTCAGTTTTAGAAAAACAATGTTCATTTATGCAAATTATTGTAACAGTGCAAATTATTGCATTCCTGTAGTTGTTTCAACATCACTGTTGAATTTCCTCAAGTGGCATAACATTTTAGGCTGGATGTTTCCAAGATGAGACATTGATGTCTCTCTCCCTCTCTCCCATCCCCTCTCTCTAAAAATAATATTTAAAAAATCTTTTTAAAACTTGCTTAAGCTTATGTAAATAATCTCTATAAGGTACAAACAAAATTACTATAGTAACACAGCTTAACTGCCTTACATTACCTTCTTACACTTTCACCTTCTGCTCCTCACCTCACTTTTTATGTTTTGTTATATATGGCTACTTTATCAATGTTTGTAACATTTGCAATGTATATTAAAGGATGATTCCCATAATTGTTCAGACATTTTATGCTTTAAAATTTTGTCATACAATGCTACAAATTTTTCAATTTTATTCAAGTCTGTACAGAGGTAATGACTTTTTTCATGATATTTACTTCCATATTTCTATATATTTATAAATGCTTTATTTCACATTTTAATTTTAGATATCATCCATTTACTTTCTTAAGGGTCATTCATGTGAATATACAAACACACACACATGTACTTGCACATTTCCCATATCCCACCCTCTCTCTCAACAATATCATACAAAATTCTGTTTTAGTAGTGTTTATGTACTTATGACTATTTAAATATCACTTACATCTGAATCTCATGATATACTAAGACTTTGTTTCTTTTCTTTTCCTTCTTTCTTTTTTTTTTTTTTTTCAATATGTGGTTGCCTATCACCTGCCTCCAGCTACAGACCTATGGTTATGTTGCCCTGGCTGGGAATTGATCTTTTCTTTACCTTAAGTAAATAATTACATCATTTTCACCTTACTTTTCTATTTACATATTTTAATATATCCTCATACTTTCTAAAGTTTAAACTCATTGTATTTCTAAATGCATTTTTTAAATCTCTCAGTTCCATTATTTTCTTCTTGAAGCCACCCTGGAGCTATTCAGACTCCTACTCAATTGTAAACTATTTGCTACAGAAATCTATTGCTTAGCTGGCAGTTTGGAACTTGCTTTAGCCATCATTCTGAGAATTTCTTTTATCTTTCTCCTGAGTTTGATTTCATTTTCTGAACTTTAAGTCTTCCTCTTTTTTGTTTACTCCCTTGAGTTCCAAAGAATATTTGGCAATAAATTTATTTAAAATTTAAATGTCTGAAAATTTCAGATGTTTTAGACAAGATTGGGTGCATTCAGGTGGTATAGCCATAGGTGAAAATTTGAGATGTTTTAAAATCAAAATTTTATTTTGTTTGGTATGGAATTTTAATTTAGGAATTATGTACTATGTATTATTATTTTGAAGGCATTTGTTAACTTGCCTCCCTGATATTTATTTATTCTTCTCCCATTTTTTTTTTCTTTAGAGGTCCATTTATTTTAAATCTTTGCTCTCTATTGCTTAGATGACATTTGAGGGTGGAATTGAAATAAATTGGTATGCTCAAACTGGAATGAAATGTAGTCTTTACTGTCATCTTATCTCAGCCTTCTTTTATGAAAGAAAAATCAAATTCTATTTTGTGCAAGCCATTGTTTTTTGTTTTTTTTTCTTCATTTTTTTGAATATTTTAAAAAATTTTATTGTGGTTGTATTACATCCATCCCCTTTTTGTTTCCTCTGTCCCCATCCCCACCCACCCATTCCCCCCAAAGTCAATCCCACCTGTTGTCCATGTCCATGGTTCCTTTATACTAGGTTCTTATTTAAACTGCTCCCCTTCCTTGCCTCTGCCTCCCTCCTCCCCCCAACTCCCTTTCTCCTGACCACTGAAGGCCTATTCACTGTATTCATATATTTGGTTGTGTTTTGCTTGTTGTTAGTTTTGTTAATTATTGTTCTGTAATGGGTGAGATCATATGATATTTGTCCTTCACTGACTGCAAGCTATTGTTGTTATGGGTTTGTCTGTAGGTTCTGGTTAAAATTACATTACGCGCACACACACACACACACACACACACTCATGTGTATATATATGTATATATATATGTGTATATATATATGATGTTATTCTAGCTAATATAGTAATCTTTTAATGAAGTTATATTTAAGCTAAGAATCATAGACCTGGCTGGTGGCTCAGTGGATAGGCACCTGACTGTAAAGCCAAAGGTCACTGGTTCAATTCCCAGCCAGGGCACATAACCAGGTTGCAAGCCAGGTCTCCAGCCAGGTCAGTAGCTGGAGGTAGGTGAAAGGCAACCATACATTGATGTTTCTCTCCCTCTCTGCCTCTCTGCCTCCTCTCTGCCTTTCTCCCTTCTCTCTCTGGAAATAATAAATTAAAAATCTTTTTTTTTTTTTTTTTAAAAAGGACTCTTGGAAAGTATGAACATAACAAATGAAAATCTCAATGGAAGGGCTTGAAGGTAGAGTTGAGAGAATATCCCAGGTAATATTGTAAAAATATTTAATAATGGCAAACAAGAAAGAAAAACCCCAGAAAAATGGGAAAATTAAAGTCCATACCAGAGGCCCAACATTTGAACTGTAGTTAATTCCAAAAACAAAAAGAGCAAGAAAAAATTCAGTGAAACAATTAACAAAAATTTCTAAGAACTGGAGGAAATTAGTTTCTTAGTTGAAGGGCTTTATTAATTGTTCTGTACAATGGATGAAAATAAGCTCAAACCAAGACACATCAGTGTTAAATTTAAAATGCTTGGCACAATGACAACATACTACAACAAGAAATAAAAATACAGGCCACACATAAAAGATATAAAATAAAATTCGCTTTAGACTTCTTAACAAACACATTGATTTAGGGAACTCATTGACAAAAATATTTTAAAATGCTGAAGAAAAATTTCCAACCTAGAACCCTATAATCAGTCAAACCCCCAACTAAGGTTGAGGGTAAAATAAAAATAATTTTAAAAAAAGATTTTATTTATTACTTCCAGAGAGAGAGGAGGGGAGAGGCAGAGAGAGAGAGAGAGAGAGAGAGAGAGAGATCAATGTATGGTTGCCTTTCACCTGCCTCCAGCTACTGACCTGGCTGGAGACCTGGCTTGCAACCTGGTTATATGGCCTGGCTGGGGAATCAAACCAGCGACCTTTGGATTCACAGGCCGGCACCTTATCCACTGTGCTGTCAGCCTGGGCAAAATAATTTAACACACTCAAGGTTACAAGATAATTTAACTCTCATACACTGTTCTTTGGAAACTGCTTGAAGATATTAAAATGAGAAAGTAATCTAAGAGAGAAGAATTCTGAAGAAATAAAAAAAAAAAAAAAGAAGATCCAAAGCATAATAGAGGTGACATGAATCTCCAGATGATTTTGAAGGATGACCCCAGGATAACAGGTGTGTCTCAAATATAGACTAGGCAAGTTTGAAGCTGTATGAGATAAGCGTTTTAAAGGATATCATCATCAAGTTCCCTAATACACGTCAATTGAATGAAACCACTGAATGATATAATCTGTTAAAGCCACAGAGTAATGAACCAAGAAGAAATAAACCCTAGAAAAAGACGACCCAACCAGGAAAAAAAAAAAAAAGGCAAAGAAAAGTTCAAGAATGACAACAAAGGAAAATTCCAGAGTCATAGCTGTGCAACTGATTTAGAGGCTACCTGCCTAATTTAAAGGAAATTGATATTTCAGGAGATATTGGAATGACCATGTGGGAAGGAATTATTAACTTCAAGAAAAAAATGAGAGAAAAATATATTTGGTACACAACAATGTTTTCAATGATACCAAGAGTGAAAGTAGGCATTAAGAACCTTGGAAAAGTGCAAGAACTAAAGATGAACTTAACATAATGAAGAGTCAACTGATAATGTCTAAAATGAATTAATCAAAATATAGCAGAATATAGATTACTGGCAGAAGACATAACTAAAATAATTTTAAATGGCTGCCTATTGGAAAGAAAACAAGGAAAGTGAGGAAGGAATAAGCAGGAAATTATTGTATTTTATTATAAGCCTCTTAATACTATTTGATTTTGAATCAAAGTTATATATTATCTTGGGATAAAAGAAGTGTTTTAAAAATAAATAAACTACAGATCTTACAAATATCCCTAAGAATAAAAAAGATAAAATAATAAACATTACTAATAAGAATAAAGATATAGCTGAAGATATATAATATAATGAAAATATAGCTCTGGCTGGTGTGGCTCAGTAGATTGAGTGACAGCCTGCAAATCAAAGGGCTACTGGTTCAGTTCCCAGTCAGGGCACTTGCCTGAGTTGCAGGCCAGGTCCCCAGTTGGGGGCATGCAAGAGGCAACCATACATTGATATTTCTTTCCCTCTCTTTTTCCCTTTTAAGAAGAAAACATAATTAATTTAACTGGTTTTTAAATAAATGGTTTTCTAAATAAAATACAAATCACATTCAAAGAGAACAAAACCAAATAGATTATAACTAAAGTAAAATGGAAGAGTCACATATTCACCATAAGCAGACCCACCAAAGCCAACTCATTTAAAAGACAAGTTGTAACTAAGCATGGAAATGGATTATGTGAACATAAAACTATTCTGTTACATAAAAATAGATGAGGCCCTGGCTGGTAGCACAATGGATAAGGTGCCGGACTGTGAACCCAAAGGTTGCTTGATCAATTCCCAGCCAGGGCACATAACCAGGTTGTAAGCCAGGTCTCCAGCCAGGTCCATAGCTGGAGGTAAAAAGCAACCATATATTGATGTTTCTCTCCCTCTCTGCCTCTCTCCCTTCCCCTCTCTCTAAAAATAATAAATAAAATATTTTTTAAAAATAGATGAAAATCTTCCAAACCAATTCTGTGAGGCTGGCTAGTTTAACACCAAAACCATAGATGTTAAACACACACATGTGCATACATGGAGCAACATGAGGCAGAAAAGCCCTAAAACAATGCTGATACATTAAATCCATCTTTGTATTAAAGCAATAATATGTCATAGTTAACTGTCAATATATCAGGAACTCAATAATTAAAAAGCAAAGAATAAAGGTGCAATTTCAACACATGTCAAAATTACTTTAAAATATGAACGAAAAAAGAAAAAGAAGAAAACTTTCTTGATCCAGAAAGGAGCACTTACCCTAAATCAAGAGTATTTACCCCAAATCAAGATCAAGCATCATAGCTAAAGTTGAAATACTAGGAGCAGTTCCACACAACGAAGAATGTGCTAGTTGCTATTGTTAATTTTAAGAGTATTCATTGCATATCCTTGGAGATGCAGGACATTAAAATTATGTTAACAATAATTTAAACTATGTTATTACATAAACTGGGTTAAGGATGAAGGTTCAGGACAAAATGTGTTCCAGAAAATATGGGTAAAGAGTGAAGATCTTGAAACTAGAAGGCTTATTTAGTGCATAAGAAACTGAAAAAGGGTCTGTTACACCGCAGTATGAGCAGCATTATTGTGAGGCAGTTAACAAAAAGAGATTGACTTCTCGATGAAGATTTAATTTTCTTACATAGTCTTTACTATCAATTTTAAAAGCAGGAAGTTTTCTTAGGTTTTACTCCTGATGGGGATTCGGTTTAATTTCATGCCCCTCGATTAAGGAAAACCAGATATTTATTTTTCTATGAATTCAGATTATAAGAGGAGAGGACGATATAAGCACTAACTAGCATTTCTGTGACCATTTGAGGAAAAAGATGGAATGAAACCGCAAAAAAGCCTGGGGGACATAAAACCACTCCAGATGCTATTCTTTTAATGCGTCATCTTTTTTGGTTCTATTCTTGACAACGGAAATAACATCCATAAAACGCAAGGTGGCGCTGCTGGCTAAAAAGAGGGGACGGAAAGCAATCTCGCACAAAGGATGTTGCAAATTCCAGTGTTAAGAGGAAATCTGGCCAGCCAGAAAGGTAGAGGAAAGGAAACAGTGGTAATAAGCGTTGCGGGAAAGTGGGGGTCCCTCCCCACAAGCATTCCTATTATAAGCTCATTTCCAATAATTCGGCTGCTGACATTTCGGAAAGCTGCTAGGGGCCGAGTGAAAGTAGTTTTGAAAGACTGATTAAAGGAAGAATGGAGACCAGAGTGAAGCATGCGGTGCGGAAAAGGCAAGTCCTGCTTCTTTGTGTATTTCTGGGAGTGTGTTGGGCTGGCGCCGAACCGCTTCGGTATTTTGTGGCTGAGGAAACCGAGAAAGGCTCCTTTCTGGCCAACCTAGCAAATGATCTGAGGTTGGGGGTGGAGGAACTGTCAGCTCGGGGGTCTAGAATCATTTCAGATCAGAACGTAGGATTTTTACTACTCAATCCGCTTACTGGTGATTTACTGCTAAATGAGAAATTAGACCGAGAGGAACTGTGTGGCCCCACAGAGCCCTGCGTGCTGCCTTTCCAATTGTTACTGGAAAAGCCTTTTCAGATTTTCCGGGCTGAAATATGGGTGAGAGACATCAACGATAATTCTCCAGTGTTTTTAGACAGAGAGATTCCCTTGAAAATATTAGAAAGCACCACTCCAGGGGCAGCATTTCTCCTAGAAAGGGCACAGGATTCAGATGTTGGAACCAACAGCTTAAGAAACTACACCATCAGCACCAATTCTTATTTTCATATTAATGTGCGTGATAGTGGGAAGGAGAATATCTATCCAGAATTAGTACTGGATCGAGTGCTAGATCGCGAAGAAGTGCCTGAGCTCAGTTTAACCCTTACCGCCTTGGATGGAGGCTCTCCACCGAGATCTGGGACTGCCCTGGTACGCATCCTAGTTGTGGACATAAATGACAATGCCCCTGAATTTGTACAGTCACTCTACCAGGTGCAGGTGCCGGAGAACAGCCCTGTTGGCTCCCTGGTTGCCACCGTGTCAGCTAGCGATTTAGACATGGGCAGTAATGGGGAAATAGTTTATGCATTTTTTTATGCCACTGAAAAAATTCTCAAAACGTTTCAAATCAATTCAACATCTGGCAGTCTTTATCTTAAAACTGAATTAGACTTTGAAGAAATGCAAACTTACACATTAACTATTCAGGCCAAGGATGGCGGAGGGCTTTCTGGAAAATGTACTGTAGTGGTTCAGGTAACAGATATAAATGATAACCCACCGGAACTGTTCATGTCATCACTAATAACCTCAATTGCAGAAAACTCAGCTGAGACTATAGTAGCTGTTTTTAGGATTAGAGACAAAGATTCAGGGAACAATGCAAAGATGGTGTGCTTCATCCAAGATGATCTTCCCTTCCTCTTGAAGCCATCAGTTGAGAATTTCTACACCCTGGTGACAGAGAGACCACTGGACAGAGAGACCACAGCTGAGTACAACATCACCATCACTGTCACAGACTTGGGGACTCCCAGACTGAAAATAGAGCACAACATAACCGTGCTGGTCTCTGACATCAATGACAACGCCCCAGCCTTCACCCAAACCTCCTACACCCTCTTCATCCAAGAGAACAACAGCCCCGCCCTGCACATCGGCAGCGTCAGCGCCACTGACAGAGACGCGGGCACCAACGCCCAGGTCACCTACTCGCTGCTGCCGCCCCAGGACCCCAGCCTGCCCCTGACCTCCCTGGTGTCCATCAGTACGGACAACGGGCACCTGTTCGCCCTGAGGGCGCTGGATTACGAGGCCCTGCAGGCGTTCGAGTTCCACGTGGGCGCCACAGACCGAGGGTCCCCAGCGCTGAGCAGCCAGGCGCTGGTGCGCGTGCAGGTGCTGGATGCCAATGACAACTCGCCCTTCGTGCTGTACCCGATGCAGAACAGCTCTGCGCCCTGCACCGAGCTGGTGCCCAGGGCAGCGGAGCCCGGCTACCTGGTGAGCAAGGTGGTGGCGGTGGACAGCGACTCTGGCCAGAACGCCTGGCTGTCTTACCAGCTGCTCAAGGCCACAGAGCCCGGGCTGTTCAGCGTGTGGGCGCACAATGGCGAGGTGCACACCGCCAGGCTGCTGAGTGAACGTGATGCGGCCAAACATAGGCTGGTGGTGCTGGTCAAGGACAATGGTGAGCCGCCTCTGTCTGCCAGCGTCACGCTACAAGTGCTGCTGGTGGATGGCTTCTCTCAGCCCTACCTGCCGCTGCCGGAAGCGGCGGCAGACCCGGCCCAGGCCGACCCTCTCACTGTCTACCTGGTGATCGCATTGGCGTCTGTGTCGTCGCTCTTCCTCTTCTCTGTGCTGGCGTTTATCTCGGTGCGCCTGTGCAGGAAGAGCAGGGCGGGCTTGGTGGATGGCTGCTCTGTTCCTGAGACCCACCTTCCAGTGCACTTGGTGGACGTCAGCGGTACTGGGACTATGTCCCAGAGTTACCAGTATGAAGTGTGTATGAAGGATGGCTCAGGGACCACGAGGGAGTTCAAGTTCCTGAAGCCGATTATTGCTAACCTGCAGTCCCAAAGCACAGGGATGGAAGTGGAAGAATATCCTGTATTTCAGAATGATTTGGGTTTCTGATAAAGAATAAAAAATAAGTGTGAGTATAGTTTCTGTGAACATATTCTTAAGAAATATATCCTGTGTTGCCTGTACAAAAGTGCTTTCACATTATTTCAAGTATTCTTAAAGTCACAGAACAAATTTACACAGAAATGGATCCAGCTTTAGCCCCAAGAACCTTCCACAAAGCATGGAATGTAAGTGTCTATTTTATCTCTAGCAATTATGTATTGTGTGCAGCTTATTTACATGACAGATATTGCTTGAGATGTTGTAACTAATTGTCATTTGCTTCTAATCTATTACTGTTTTTATTTACTTGGTTGATTTCAGTGCTGTAAATGTATGTATACCTACCCTAAGTTTTAGAAGCACAGATTATACATATCTTTTAAAGTTTTTTTTTTAAGTACTTACCGTACACCATACACTATTTTAACACTTTTAATCTTTACAAGTTAACTCATGAGGAGAGGTATTTTTGAAATAAGTAAGTAGATATTCATAGAGGTTCAGTAAATTCTCCAAGGTGACCAACTTATAAATGGCAGAACTAAGTATTTTCCTAAGTCTTTCTGCCATTGGGATCCTGCTACAAAGCTGTAATCTTTTCTGTCATTAGATATCACACTGCAAGTTTCTCAGCAATTAAAGAGAAGTGGCCCCTTTCTTATTTATATTCCTGTCTTTTCTATATTTGGAAAAATAATGTATTTATTGGCCAGGCATTTTATTTTCTTACAAACTAAGAATCCAGCTTTTCTAAATTATTACATTATTATTACCAAAGCTCTGATCTAACCAAATCTCAAGTTTTAAATATGGAAAGATCAATTTGTGGTTTTTCCTTGTTGTCTCAACATATGATCTTCAACTCCCAGAAAAGTTTAATGACCCTGAATAGAATATCACATAATTCTGATTTCTTCCTTAGTTTATTAATTTCTTCATATTGTAGTAATAGTTCTACAGTTGTCTTTACCTACCTTTTAAAACACATTTCCCACCTTTAATTTGAAAATTTATTCTGAAAACTTATTCAATATACTGCAGTGCTGAATTGGGAAAGTATAAGAAAAAAGAATAGTTTTAATGTGTAATATTAAAATAAACAAATTACAATTAAATTACTTAGAAATGCTGGGGAGTTAAGAAGAAGCTTTGTTTGTTATAATAATCTATAACTGCTTTTTCTTAAAAATTATCCACATAATTTTTGCATAGCTGTATTGAATCTATATAATCTAAGTTAATGGTGGTAACTTATAATAATACTATTAAAATAATACTATTACTATGCATTACTAATGGGATATAATCTAAGGGCATAAAAACCTCACAGCAGTAAGATTTTTTTTAAAGATTTTATTTATTGTTTCCAGAGAGAGAGAGAGGAAGGGAGAGAAGGGAGAAACATCAATGTATGGTTGCCCTTCACCTGCCTCCAGCCACAGATGAGGCTGGAGACCTGGCTTGCAACCTGGTTATGTGCCCTGGCTGGGGAATTGAACCAGCGACCTGTGGGTTCGCAGGCGGGCGCCTTATCCATTGTGCTACCAGCCAGGGCAGATTTTGTTGTTTTTATAGTGTCAGGGTAAAATTATCCAATTTTTAAAAACAAATCAATGGCATAGAAAAGGGTAGGAGGGAATTTTCCACAACAACAACGAGTAATGTGTGGTGAATCTTGTTTGGATCTTGATATAAATGACTGTGAAAGAATTGGAGAAAAATTGAATACAGATGGACTTTAAGTAATATTAACCTAATTTCTTAAGTATGGAATGGCATTGTAATTGCTTTTTAAGTCATTAAAAGTTAGAGGTGTATAATGAAGTATTTATGGCTGAAAATTTAGTTTGGGATGTGAGAATGTTAGGAAGATAAACAATTTTGGAAAAATATGTATGATTGTTTAAGGCAGTGATGAGTTCCTGTGGGTTCATCATTCTAGTCTCCTTTCTGGGGTTTGAAGTTTTTCAAAATAAAAAAAAATTTTAACTGACACTTGTAAGAAGGGGGGTTAACAAAAATAGGACGTCCTGCTGAATACAGAATCACCTCTGTTACCACAGATTATACCTCTATTGGACAAGCTCTCCAGCCTTTCCCTGTGTCATCATTTAACATGCATTCTTCTACCACACAAATGTTGGGTGTTTTTATAGTCATGGCAAAGCAATGAATCATACAAACTCAGCTACCTGGTGGCATCAAATTACATGCCTGATGTGTGTGTGTGTCTATGAGGTTAATCTATCTCTGTCTCAGTTTCCTCATTTGTTCGGGTGGGCGGGGCGTGGGCGAGGTGGGGTGGTGGAGACTCACAGCAGCCGTACGTGGTAGGTACTATTACAATCTCCACCTCACAGATGGGAAAACTAATGCAGGGGTTAAATAATTTTCCCAAGGTTTATAGATATTTACTAATTATTCCTATAGTCCATGGCAATAAAAATATATTCTGAAAGTTTTCTATATTACTCCAATTATATGTTTACAACTTTTTCTGCATATGTTCGCTTTTCTCAGTCAGGCTATTACATAAATACTTTCTTTTTGTTCCAAACTCAGCATTATTAAAGGTAAAAAGTCCAGCCATACTAGTAAAGTTAGTGTTGTAATCTATACAATATAAACAAGAATTAGAAATAGCTCATCCAGTTTCATCCTAGAAAATGTAAGATCCTGTGAGGACGCGTGGTGGCGCTGCAGGATAAGAAGGTATACACCGGACCCGCTACTGCGGCTCCATTAACAGGCAAAACTCACTATTCGAGCCTGGAAACTCTCCTGCAGCTAGTGTGTCACAGAAGAAGGTCTGGGTCCTCCAAAAATAACCACTCACTGGAATATTTCTGAGGTATACTGTGCAAATCACAGTCTCAGATACTGAGTTCTTCATAGCTCAACAGAACCAGCCTTGCCGAGCTGCACCAAGCAAGAACAATGGAGGCCAGCAGGGAGCTCATTCGCAGACAAAGGCAAGTCCTTTTCTTCTTTCTCTTCTTGGGCTTGTCCCAGGTGGGCGCTGAACCTAGGCGCTATTCTGTGGTGGAGGAAACTGAGGGGAGCTCTTTTGTAACCAATTTATCCAAGGACCTGGGTCTGGGACAGAGGGAGCTCTCCAGGCGAGATGCTAGGGTCATTTCCAAAGGGAACAAACTGCGTTTGCAGCTCGATCAGGCAACTGGGGATTTGTTGCTAAATGAGAAACTGGACCGTGAGGAACTGTGTGGTCACACAGAGCCCTGTGTGCTCCGTTTTCAGGTGTTGCTAGCGAATCCCTTAGAGTTTTTCCAAGCTGAGCTACAAGTAGTAGACATAAATGACCATGCTCCTGTGTTCCTTGAAAGCGACATGGTGCTAAAAATATCAGAGAGTAGTCCTCCTGGGACTGCATTTCCTCTGAAAAACGCTCAGGACTTAGATGTAGGTCGAAATAATATTAAGAACTATATCCTCAGTCCCAACTCTTATTTTCGGGTCCTCACCCTTGAGCGCAGCGATGGTAGGAAATATCCAGAACTAGTGCTGGACAAAGCACTGGATCGTGAGGAGGAACCTGCGCTCAAGTTAACCCTAACAGCGCTGGATGGTGGCTCACCACCCCAGTCTGGCACGGCTCAGCTCTACATTGAAGTCCTGGACATCAACGACAATGCCCCTGAATTTGAGCAGCCTTTCTATAGGGTGCAGATCCCGGAGGACAGTCCAGTAGGCTTCCTGATTGTCAAGGTCTCTGCTACGGATGTAGATATTGGACTCAATGGAGAGATTTCCTATTCACTTTTCCAGGCTTCAGAAGAAATTAGAAAAACTTTTGAGCTCAACTCAGTGACAGGAGACATTCGACTGAAAAAACAACTTGATTTTGAAGCAATTCAGTCCTATGAGGTCAATATTGAGGCCAAAGATGCTGGAACATTGTCTGGAAAATGTACTGTTCTGACTCAAGTCATGGACGTCAACGACAATGCCCCAGAAGTCACCATGTCTGCACTTACCAGCCACATCCCTGAGAATTTGCCTGAGACTGTGGTTGCAGTTTTCAGTGTTTCGGATCTTGATTCAGAAGAAAACGGAAAAATAAGTTGCTCCATTCAGGACAATCTACCTTTTTTCCTAAAATCTTCTTTGGAAAATTTCTACACCCTAGTAACAGAGACACCGCTGGACAGAGAGACCACAGCCGAATACAACATCACCATCACCGCCACTGATCTGGGGACTCCCAGACTGAAAACGGAGCACAACATAACCGTGCTGGTCTCCGATGTCAACGACAACGCCCCCGCCTTCACCCAAACCTCCTACACCCTCTTCATCCAAGAGAACAACAGCCCTGCCCTACATATCGGCAGCGTCAGCGCCACTGACAGAGACGCGGGCACCAACGCCCAGGTCACCTACTCTCTGCTGCCTCCCCAGGACCCCAGCCTGCCCCTGGCCTCGCTGGTGTCCATCAGTGCGGACAATGGACACTTGTTCGCCCTGAGGGCGCTGGATTACGAGGCCCTGCAGGCGTTCGAGTTCCACGTGGGTGCCACAGACCGAGGGTCCCCAGCGCTGAGCAGCCAGGCGCTGGTGCGCGTGCAAGTGCTGGACGCCAATGACAACTCGCCCTTCGTGCTGTACCCGCTGCAGAATGACTCTGCGCCCTGCACCGAGCTGGTGCCCAGGGCAGCGGAGCCAGGTTACCTGGTGAGCAAGGTGGTGGCAGTGGACAGAGACTCTGGCCAGAACGCCTGGCTGTCTTACCAGCTGCTCAAGGCCACAGAGCCCGGGCTGTTCAGCGTGTGGGCACACAATGGCGAGGTGCGCACCGCCAGGCTGCTGAGCGAGCGCGATGCGGCCAAGCACAGGCTGGTGGTGCTGGTCAAGGACAATGGCGAGCTGCCTCTGTCTGCCAGCGTCACGCTGCAGGTGCTGCTGGTGGATGGTTTCTCTCAGCCCTACCTGCCTCTGCCGGACGCTGTGGCCGACCCGGCGGAGACGGACCCACTCACGGTCTACCTAGTGATCGCGTTGGCGTCTGTGTCATCGCTCTTTCTCTTCTCAGTGCTGGCGTTTATCGCTGTGCGGCTGTGCAGGAGAAACAGGGCTACTTTGATGGGTGGCTGCTCTGTTACTGAGGGCCAATTTTCGGGCCACCTTGTTGACCTTAGTGGCATGGGGACCCTGTCCCAAAGCTATAAGTATGAGGTGTGTCTGATGGGAGGCTCAGGAACCAGTGAGTTCAAGTTTCTGAAGCCTACTGTGCCCAATTCCCAGGGCCATTATCCTGAGCCAGAAAGAGAAGAAAACCCCAATTTTAGGAATGACTTTAGTCTTAGTATCCAATGACAATAATTGTTAATCTTATTTCAAATATTTAAAATTGGTAGTTAAGGTGATGGTTTTTCTGACAACCTAGTATAAAATTTTAAGTTACATTGAGCTTCCTTGCAAATATTCTGATATGATTCCTTTGTTTTAAAGAGTGGTATCTTTTCTTCATTACTAGAAAAGATGAATGGTACTAAATCTTGCCTCTTAAAAGACTGATGAAGGCAATAGTTATACAAATTCTTGTTCTGGGATAGAATACATAGAAAATGTATTAGGGAAAAAACAATGAAAAGTTACTTTTAAATAGTTGATTGTGGTTTTTTTTTTTTTGAGATATTTAATTTCTTAGTTTTAATAGTTTTAAAATTTATTAGGTAAATGAAAGCAGTAATACACTAACATGTGCAAGTATGCCTAACCGGGAAAGAAATAGAATGAGCACCATTGGCTCTTGCTTTATTCTGCTCTCTTAGTACTTCTCTTTAATATTGTTTTCTCTTATAATTTTATATTAATCATGCTTTTAAAATTAATGTCAGTGTTAGTTTAAATTAGTTATTTGAATTACTTTTCATTAAATTTCATTGATGTTTAAAGGAGGGGAAACTATACAGTTTGTCTAGTGAGATGCAATGGCATAGCAGTGAAATTGGCTTTTTGCATTTGAGAAATATTGAGAACTCATGACAGAAAAATGTAGTGGTCAGCCAGTATCCATTTATTTTTTCTACTTTCTAACAAATCCCCATAGTCCCCTTAGGGCATTAATACGCTTATTTAAGGAATACAATTTGCCAACCTCCTTAGCAGCTAGAATGGAGCATTTGACTAGGTTTTAGCCAATGAGATGTAAATACAGATGTTGTAGGAGACTTTCAAGAAAGATACTTAAAGAGAGATGACTCATCTAGGAAGGGGTCCCTTTTAACTCTTGTCTAACTAATCCTTAAATGGCTTAAAATGTGTAAATCATGGTTAGAACATGATTAGACATGTTGGGCCATAACGCGACAATGAGAATGGAAATCATGGATGAAGACAGTCAATATAGAATAAAAATATAGAAAATCATATAGACTATGAGGGTCCCTGATGATGACAGCCATTCTGTAATCCCTGGATTGCCTACTTTGGGACTATTTTTTTAATTGAGAAATGAAAGAACTGCTATCTCATTTAAGCTACCATTATTTTAAGTAAAATATTAAAATATTAAATAAATTAAATATTAAATAATATTACATTAAAATATTACATAAATGCATAGATTTTAACTGTATAGGGTCAACTAACTGATTTGCTTTAGGCTTTTATTTCTTGATTTCTTTTCTTTTTAAGATTTTATTTATTATTATGTTTAGAGAGAGGGGAAGGGAGGGAGACAGAGAGGAAGAGGAGAATCAATGTATGGTTGCCTTTCACCTGCCTCCAGCTGTGACCTGGCTGGAAACCTGGCTTGCAACCTGGTTATGTGCCCTGACTAGGAATCGAACCAGCAACTTTTGGGTTCTCAGGCCAGTGCCTTTCCACTGAGCTACCAGCCAGGGCTTGATTTCTAATTTAGTTAAAAGTAGTGTGCAGAGTGCTCTACATTAACTATCTTTTTAATCCTCTGCCAAACCTTAAATGAGTTGGCATATTGTTCCCTTTTTACATACAAGAAACTGAAGCTAAGAATTGTAACTTGCTAACAAATCTGAGTAATAAAAGAAAAAATCTGAAATATATTCCTTTTTTAATGGGATGTTTTATGTGTTTATTTTTTAAAACATTTTTATTCATTATCTTTAGAGAGAGGGGAAGGGAGGGTGGCAGAAAGGGAGAGCAACATCAATGTATGGTTGCCTTTCACCTACTTCCAGCTACAGTTCTGGCTGGAGACCTGGCTTGCAACCTGGTAATGTGCCCTGATTGGGGAATTGAACCAGCAACCTTTGGGCTCACAGACTGGCACCTATCTGCTGAGCCACCAGCCAGAGCTGCTGTGATAATTGTTCTTGTAGATTGATACATTTTTTTGACTCAGTTGCTGGGTGCATGAGAATCTACACTTGTGTTATGTATTAGGTTTCTGTTACTACTATTTAAAAATTACCACAAACATCATTGGTTCAGTTCCTAGCCAGGGCACATAACCAGATTACAAGCCAGGTCTCCAATCAGGTCCATAGCTGGAGGCAGGTGAAAGGCAACCATACATTGATGTTTCTCTCCCTCTCTGCCTCTCTCTGGAAATAATAAAAAATATTTTTTAATTGCCACAAATGTAGTTGCTTAAAACAGTCAAATTATAAACTTAGAGTTCTATAGGTCAGGTCATATATGGGTGTTACTGGACTAAAATTAAGGTGTCAGCGAGAATGTATTCTTTTCTGGTGGCTCTAGAGGAGAATTCATTTTGTTGTCTGTCCTAGTTTCTAGATGCTGCCTACATTACTTGATTCATGGTCCCATTATTTCATCTTCAAAGTTAGCAGCATTGTCTGTTTTACTATTCTTTTGTAGTTACATCTCCCTTTGACAAAAACCAGGAAAGGTTCTATTTCACCCAGATAATCCAGGATGATCTTCCCTTTACAAAGATTTCAACTTACTTATATCTGTGAAGTCTCCTTTTGCTATGTAATATAACCTATTTATAGGTTTTAGGAATTAGGGTGTGAATATCTTTGGATGGGTGGCCAATATTCTACCTAACACAGATTGGCCACTTGAAAAAAAATTACCCACTCTAGTAGTACCACCTGTAGCCAAAGGAAGGCACTTAAAGGTCTTTATACCAGGTGTTTAGTCCTCATTGATTAGATGGTGTAACCCCAGACAAGGTAATTAACAAACTTAAAAACCACTAACAAAAACACTGAATGGATAAAGATATATGAAGTCTTCATTGAAGTTAAATTCATATATTATAAATGGAAAAACTGAACAAAAGAATACATTTCTGATAAGGGACTTGTATCTGTAATGTATAGAACTCTTAAAACTCAATTATAAAAAGACAAATAACCAAGTTTATAAATGGGTGAAGATCTGAAAAGATGTTCCTCCAAAGAAGATATACAAATAGCCTATAAACACATGAAAAGATGTTTTAACATCATTGTTCATCAAAGAAATTCAAATCAAAATCATCCACTAGGATGGCAGGGATCAAAATGTCAGACAACAGCAAATGTTGGGAGAATGACACAAAACTAAAATACTGATACACAGCTGGTGGAAATGCAAAATGGTGCAGCTGCTTGGAAAACAGCCTGCAAGTTCCTCAATTAAACATAAAGATGTTGTGCCCTGCTTGCTGTGGCTCAATGAATTGAGCACCAACCTGCAAATTGAAAGATGCAAGATCACTGGTTCAATTCTCAGTCAAGGCACATGCCTGGGTTGCAGGCCAGGTCCCCAGTTAGGGGTAGTGAGACGGAAATGATGGAGGTATCTCTCCCTCTTTGATGTTCCTCTCCCTTTCTTTCTCCCTCCCTTCCCCTCTATCTAAAAATAAATCTTTAAAAAATTAAATATGGAGACATTATATGAGCTAGCATATACTCTTATGAAATCTACTCTTAGAGAAATGAAGATATATGTCCACACAAACACTTGTATGTGAATGTTTATAATAGCATTATTCATAATGGTCAAAAGATTAAAACAACTCAAATGTCTATCAACAGAAGAATAGATAATCTAAATTTGACATACCTAAACAGTGGAATATTATCTTGCCACCAAAACAAATGAAGTACTGACATATACTAAAATTTGGGTGAATCTTGAAGACATGCTAAGTAAAAGAAGCTAATCACAGAATTCCACATATTGTTTTATTCCATTTATATGAATGTCTAGAAGAGGGAAATCAGAAAGTAAATTAGTGGTTGATTAGGGCCTGTAGCATGAGAGATGGGGGAATATGGAGGTGATAGCTGAAAAGTATGGGATTTCTGAGGTAATGAAATTGTTCTGAAATCAATTGTGGTGATGGATCCCTTATTCTGTCAATATATTAAAAGCCACTGAATTATACACTGTAAATGGGCAAACTGTATGGTATATGAATTATATCTCATTAAAGCTGTTTTTAGAAAGAATAAAATAATTTTTGTCATGATAATTTAAAAAAGAAAGAAAGAAAAATACCCAAAAGCTTGGCTTGGCATAACCTTGAGACCTTCCTATTCAGAAAATAATTTTCCAAGAATTTCAAAATGCAAAACCTCACAATTTTCAGGCTCAGGCATTGGAAAGAACCAAAGTAATCTACTCTTTAATAAGGCATTGGCCAACACTCTCTTTAGAACCATCACTAATTGCAATTTTTCAATGTCCATTCATTTGTAATTCTGCAATATGTACCATGAAAAATATGTACTTGTGAAACTGTTCCAGTGTTATTTTGAAAAAAAAAAGTCCCCAAATGTATGGCATTTTCAGCTTAATGTTAATAATAATTAAATTATTTTATTTAGTAATTATTCTTCAACAAATTTAAACAGTAACATAAGTGACAGTTTGCTCTTTGTACTCCTCTTGTGCAACAACACAGGTTCTATCTGAACACACAAAAATTATATGAAACTAGAACTCAGTGTTTAATATTACAGAACACAATTTACTCAATTTATTCTATACATACATTAGGAGAATTTTGTATCCAATGTTAAACCAGAAAATGTAAGACTTCGTGAGAACGCATGGTGGCGCTGCAGGTTAAACGATGGAAAATAGAGTTGCGTAAGTAGTAGCTCCGGTATCCAGACAGCTTCACACTGCCTGGAAGCTAAGGAATAGCTTTCTCAGCCAGAGCAAAAGTGAGTGTGGAATCTCTTTTAAAAGCTCCGTTTGCCGCATAGCTTTGCCGTTCTGAACGGCAGGACCGGGCTGCTAGATCTTGGGCACACATACATGAAGCGCCTGTGAAGCAAATTTTCAGGGGAGAACAATGGAGATTGGATGGATGCGAAATCAGAGACAAAGGCAAGTCCTTATTTTCTTTGTTTTGCTGAGCATGTCTGGGGTGGGCGCCGATTTAGGACCCTATTCAGTAGTGGAAGAAACAGAGAGAGGATTCTTTGTGGCAAATCTAGGAAACGACCTGGGATTGGGTTTGACGGAGATGTCCACTCGTGGGGCCCGGATTATTTCTCAGGGGCACAAAGAGCATTTGCAGCTCAAGGTTCAGACTGGGGATTTGCTCATAAATGAGAGACTAGACCGAGAGGAGCTATGCGGTTCCACTGAGACTTGTGTGCTACATTTCCAAGTGCTGATGGAAAATCCCTTGGAGATATTTCAGGCTGAACTAAGGGTGAAAGACATAAATGATCATTCTCCTGTGTTCGCCGAAAGAGAAATGATTTTAAAAATACCAGAAAACAGTCCCCTAGGAATAGCATTCCCTCTAAATACTGCCCTGGACTTGGATGTGGGAAGCAACAATGTTCAGAACTATAAAATCACCCCCAACACCCATTTTCAAGTTCTAACCCACAATCGCAGCGATGGCAGAAAATACCCAGAGCTAGTGTTGGACAAAGAGCTGAACAGGGAGGAAGAGCCTGAAATCGTGTTAACACTTACAGCACTTGATGGCGGCTCTCCGCCTCGGTATGCAACAGCCCAGGTACGCATTGAAGTGTTGGACATCAACGATAACGCCCCTGTGTTTGGGCAGCCGCTCTACAAGGTGCATATACCTGAGAACAGCAACGTGGGCTCCCTGGTTGTCACCGTCTCTGCCAGCGATTTAGATAGTGGAGTCAATGGAAAAATAGTGTACTCACTCTTTCAGCCTTCAGAAGATACTAGCAAAACTTTGGAGGTAAATCCGATGACAGGAGAAATTCGACTGAGAAAACAAGTAGATTTTGAAACAGTTAGGTCTTATGAAGTAGACATCAAGGCCACTGATGGGGGAGGTCTTTCAGGAAAATGCACTCTTTTCCTGCAAGTGGTGGATGTGAATGATAATGCCCCAGAAGTGACGATGTCTGCACTGACCAGCCCCATCCCAGAGAACTCGCCTGAGACTATAGTTGCTGTTTTCAGTGTTTCAGATCCTGACTCTGGGGACAACGGGAAGACTATTTCTTCCATCCAGGATGACCTTCCTTTTCTTCTAAAACCTTCAGTCAAAAACTTTTACACCTTGGTAACGAAGAGAGCACTAGACAGAGAAGAAAGAGCCCAGTACAACATCACCATCACTGTCACCGATATGGGTACCCCCAGACTGAAAATAGAGCACAACATAAGCTTGCTGGTCTCCGACATCAACGACAACGCCCCAGCCTTCACCCAAACCTCCTACACCCTCTTCATCCAAGAGAACAACAGCCCATCCCTGCACTTTGGCAGCGTCAGCGCCACTGACAGAGATGAGGGCACCAATGCCCAGGTCTCCTACTGGCTGCTGCAGCCCCAGGACCCTAGCCTGAACCTGGACTCATTGGTGTCCATCAATGTGGACAAAGGGCACCTATTCATCCTGAGGGCGCTGGATTACGAGACCCTGCAGGCGTTCGAGTTCCACGTGGGCGCCACAGACCGCGGGTCCCCAGCACTGAGCAGCCAGGCGCTGGTGCGCGTGCAAGTGCTGGACGCCAATGACAACTCGCCCTTCGTGCTGTACCCGCTGCAGAACGACTCTGCGCTCTGCACCGAGCTGGTGCCCAGGGCAGCGGAGCCAGGTTACCTGGTGAGCAAGGTGGTGGCGGTGGACAGCGACTCTGGCCAGAACGCCTGGCTGTCTTACCAGTTGCTCAAGGCCACAGAGCCCGGGCTGTTCAGCGTGTGGGCGCACAATGGCGAGGTGCGCACCGCCAGGCTGCTGAGCGAGCGCGATGCGGCCAAGCACAGGCTGGTGGTGCTGGTCAAGGACAATGGCGAGCCGCCGCTGTCTGCCAGCGTCACGCTGCAGGTGCTGATAGTGGATGGCTTCTCTCAGCCCTACCTGCCGCTGCCCGAAGCAGCATCAGACCGCGCCCAGGCCGACCCTCTCACAGTCTACCTGGTAATCGCGTTGGCGTCTGTGTCGTCGCTCTTTCTCTTCTCAGTGTTGGCGTTCATCGCGGTGCGGCTGTGTAGTCGAAGCAGGGATGGTGGCTGCTCGGTGCCTGAGGGCCACTTTCCGAGCCACCTGGTGGACATCAACGGCAAGGGGACCCTGTCCCAGAGCTACCAGTATGAGGTGTGTCTGATGGGAGGTGTTGGGACCGATGAGTTTAAATTTCTGAAGCCAATTGTTCCCAATCTTCCAGTCCATGACACTGATCGGAATGTAGAAGAAAATGAGAACTTGAGGAATAGCTTTGGGTTCAACATCTAATAAAAAATAATTTAAAATATTTAATCTTTTATTATTCTTGGCAAACTGGATATACTGAGGTATTTTTGTTGGGAGATTTAGGGACCAGTGAGTTAAAGTTTCTAAGACCAGTTATCCCCAACCTTACATCCCAGAGCATGGAGTGTAAAGTGAAATAAACACCCTTCTTTTGGAATAGCTTTGGGATTTCACTATTGATAGCAACTTATTTAACAAAGACATTAACTTCTAATATATTTTGTCAACTAATTAAATTGTTTATGCCTACTACCAATAAGGTGCTGTTTTATTTTCTCTATTTGGTTATCCAACATTTCCAATTTTATGCTTAACTTCAGAAGTTTCCTTGAACTCAGACTTTAGCCCAGTGAAGTACATATTTCTCAAGAGAATCCTAATGAATGAAATAGGCTTTACCTCCAAAATTGGCATCATTAAATTTTTCCACCTATAAATGTTATTGACTTTCTAGTTAAATTTTCATTTCAGTTAGTTTTTTTTAGAATGGCAATTATTCAAATAATCTGCTGCTTGTAAACTACATATTTATCACCTGATACTTCTATTTTCTTTTTAAAATAATATTTTTGTGGCTCTGTCAATTCAGTTTTCATGATGATAGTTTTCTAAAACATTCTTTTAAAGTTTTTTTTTTCTTCTATTGGTAGCTACCTGTTTAACATATAATATTTCTGTTTTGATGTGATAAATAATTACCTAATCAGCTTTGTCTGAAAATAAGAAGAAACAGCATTGTAAGAAATTAAATTCATGTGTATGCATTTAAGTTTGGAGACCATAAAAGCAAAGTTTAGGCATTTTACAGCCCATATAGAAATATTTAGTAATATTTTGCTTTTAATTGTGTATGAAAAATCAGAAGTCCTTGTTAAGTCTTTAATGGCTAACAATGCTGTCCAATTCAGTTGGGGGGGAAAAACAGTAGAAATCATCAATCATAGGTTTATATAGTGTGGCTTTTATGTTAAACAATTAGAGTATTTTTTGGCAGTATCAAGCCCTTTCCCTGTATAATCTACCTTAATTTATTCTGTGTATCTTAATTATTATGGAAAAATAGAGCTTCTTTCTAGATATTAAGCCTTTTAATAAAATTCTCTATGATGCAGTTGTTATAATGTTGTTCTTACTTTCATTGGTGTTGAGATAGTCATTACCTTCCCTTTTTGGTAAAGAGAATTTGATCCCACTGAATTTGAATTAAGAGGGACTTTAAAATAAAGGTCAGTTCCTTCTTTAGTTCTGCGAGTGATTTTTAAAGCTAAGGTAAGAAAAACAAAGACATATTAAAGAAAGGGAACAAAAGTTGCAAATAGTGAATAAGTGAAAGAATACAGTTTTTAAACCATAAGAATTTATTTTTAAAAAATATTTTATTTATTATTTTTAGAGAGAGGGGAAGGGAGGGAGGCAGAGAGGGAGAGACATCAATGTGTGGCTGCCTTTCACCTGCCTCCAGCTAAGGACCTGGATGGAGACCTGGCTTGCAACCTGGTCATGTGCCCTGGATGGGAATCAAACCAGCGACCCCTGGGTTTGCAGGCTGGCACCTTATCTACTGTGCTATAAGCCAGGACTGAACCATAAGAATTTAAAAGCACTGAAAATTGTTTTTATTCTACTCAAGGGTTAATTTATGCATGTCTGAATGTTTAGTGAGTTTCTGATTTGTCAACCAAAGATGATGAAGACATATTTTCCATACTTAAGAGGGGATGGAGTGGCATGAAACAGGAAGCAATGATATTTATAGGGAAGTTATACAAGCTTTTATGAAAGCACAGAGGAGGGACAACATAAATGCTTCCATCTGGATTATAGAGTGATGACTCTGTTTAGGATATTTAAGTAGGTTTTGAAGAAGGTGAGAAACAAGTTTTTGTCAGTTCTTGGTGATCCTATCCACAATGTTTTTGGGAAAGGAAAACTTATTATTTAGTGGTCACAGAAGTCACCACAATTTTCCCTTTGGATCCTGACATCGTATAGGAGTAGTTTCAGAGGGAAAGACCTAATACAGAACTAAACATAGCACAATGAGGTGCACAAAGTTGACTGCCAGAAACCTTCTTTTTGCAATTGTTGAATATTTTACTTTCCTCCAAGAAGCAGTGAAAACTCTTAACAATGTGAACAGTTCTCTATCTCAATGTTATATTTTACAAAACAAATGAAAAATGAAATATTTTATGAGCCACTAAAGAAGAGCTGTATGTATACATACGCACACAAATTGGGTACTGCCATTTGAGTATGTTGGAGACCAGGCGGTGGCGCTGCAGGCTAAAGAGACAGAATAAAAGACTTGAACTGGGAATGCTGCAGAAGTCACTAACAGAAAAAGGAAGAAAGAACGAGGCAGGCAAGCTGAGAGAAAATCCATAGCTGCTCAAGATTGCCGAAAATCCCCAGACCCTCGCTACTACATAGTGTAGTTCAGGGGTTTGTGACTGCTGTTTCTTTGTGCTGGGAGCTGTGACTGTCACCCATATTGACAAAAGACGTGTTTAGAAGAAGCTATGGAGGCTGGAGGTTTGCACTGCCCAAGACAAAGGCAAGTCCTGTTTCTTTTTCTGTTTTGGAGAGTATCCTTGGCAGGATCTGGGTTTGGACGATATTCAGTGTTAGAGGAAACAGAGAAAGGATCCTTTGTGGTCAATCTGGCAACAGATCTGGGACTAGGGGACCAGGAGCTGGTTGCAAGGGGAGCCCGAGTGGTCTTTGATGATAACAAACAACACTTGTTCCTGAATTCTCATACTGGGGATTTGCTCACAAATGAGAAACTGGACCGGGAGAAGCTGTGTGGCTCTACAGAGCCCTGTATGCTGTATTTCCAAATTTTAATGGATAACCCCTTTCAGATTTACCGGGCTGAGCTGAGGGTCAGGGACATAAATGATCATTCTCCAGTGTTTCAAGACAAAGAAACAGTCTTAAAAATAGTAGAAAACATAGCTGAAGGGGCAACATTTCAACTAGAAAGAGCACAGGATTCAGATGGAGGACTTAATGGTATCCAAAACTATACCATCAACCCCAACTCTTTTTTCCATATTGAAATTAATGATGGTGATGAAGGCATGATATATCCAGAGCTAGTGTTAGACAAGGCACTGGATAGGGAAAAGCAGCATGAGCTCAGTTTGACACTCACTGCACTTGATGGTGGTTCTCCACCTAGATCTGGGATCTCCACTATACACATTGTGATTGTGGATGTCAATGACAATGCCCCACAGTTTTCTCAGGCAATCTACCAGACCCAGGTTCCAGAGAGCAGCCCAGTTGGTTCCATTATTGCTAAAGTCTCTGCAGAAGATGTGGACTCTGGAGTCTATGCAGACATATCCTATTCATTTTTTGATGCTTCTGAAGATATTCGAACAACCTTTCAAATCAATCCTTCTGGGGAAATCATTCTCAATGTGTTGCTTGATTATGAGCTAGTAAATTCTTACAAAATCAACATACAGGCAGTGGATGGTGGCGGCCTTTTTGCAAAATGTATGGTTTTGGTTGAGGTATTAGACACCAATGACAATCCCCCTGAACTGATCATGTCATCACTTTCCAACCACATTCCTGAGAACTCTCCAGAGATGATACTGGCTGTTTTTAAAATAAAAGACAGAGATTCTGGACAAAATGGACGAATGGTTTGCTCCATTCAAGATAATTTGCCATTCCTTCTGAGACCCTCTGTAGAGAATTTTTACATTCTAATGACTGAAGGGGCGCTGGATAGAGAAAGCCAAGCAGAATACAACATCACCATCACTGTCACTGACTTGGGTACCCCCAGACTGAAAACCCAGCACAACATAACCGTGCTGGTTTCTGACATCAATGACAATGCCCCAGCCTTCACCCAAACCTCCTATACTCTCTTCATCCACGAGAACAACAACCCAGCCCTGCACATCGGCAGGGTCAGCGCCAGTGACAGAGACGCGGGCATCAACGCCCAGGTCACCTACTCACTACTGCCCCCTAAAGACCACAGCCTCCCCTTGGCCTCGCTGGTGTCCATCAACGCGGACAATGGACACTTGTTTGCCCTGAGGGCGCTGGATTACGAGGCCCTGCAGACATTCGAGTTCCACGTGGGCGCCACAGACCGCGGGTCCCCAGCGCTGAGCAGCCAGGCGCTGGTGCGCGTACAGGTGCTGGACGCCAATGACAACTCGCCCTTCGTGCTGTACCCGCTGCAGAATGACTCTGCGCCCTGCACCGAGCTGGTGCCCAGGGCAGCGGAGCCAGGTTACCTGGTGAGCAAGGTGGTGGCGGTGGACAGCGACTCTGGCCAGAATGCCTGGCTGTCTTACCAGTTGCTCAAGGCCACAGAGCCCGGGCTGTTCAGCGTGTGGGCGCACAATGGCGAGGTGCGCACCGCCAGGCTGCTGAGCGAGCGCGACGCGGCCAAGCACAGGCTGGTTGTGCTGGTCAAGGACAATGGCGAGCCGCCGCTGTCTGCCAGCGTCACGCTGCAGGTGCTGCTGGTGGATGGCTTCTCTCAGCCCTACCTGCCGCTGCCAGAAGCGGCGGCAGACACAGCCCAGGCCGACCCTCTCACAGTCTACCTAGTGATCGCGTTGGCATCTGTGTCGTCCCTCTTCCTCTTCTCTGTGCTGGCCTTCGTGGCTGCGAGGCTGTGCAGGAGGTGCAGGGCGGGCTTGGTGGGTGGCTGCTCGATTCCTGAGGGCCACTTTCCGGGACACCTGGTCGATGTGACCGAATCTGGGACCCTGTCCCAGAGCTACCAGTATGAGGTATGTCTGACAGGAGGTTCAGGGACCAGAGAGTTCAAGTTTTTGAAGCCCGTTTTCCCTGATATTCAGGAACAGGGCCTTGAGAGGAATACTCAAGAAACCCCTGCCATTAAAAATAGCGTTGGATTTAATTTTCAGTAAAAGTTCTTTTTCCATTTTCAGTGTTTTACAACTGTAATTATTTCATTATTAGTCTACTTTTAAAACTCCACATTAAATTATTATGCTTAACTATAAGGTTATATATATGTGTGTGTGTGTGTGTGTGTGTGTGTTTACACCATTATTTCATCATTTTGCATTAATCAACAGTTAGTTTAATTGGTACCCATTTCTAAATAATTGTTTCAAAGCATAACTCTTTCAAATTGTACAATGATTTAGTTATTATCATTTCTCATTCTAAAAAACTGACAGTTTAGTTTTTCTTGTAGTATATTTCACAAACTGTATCTCATTATTTTACCCACTTCTCTATTGTACTTCATTCATGTAAGAAGTCATACATGCACTTCTGACCATATTCTAACATTGTGTTTAATCGTGTTAGAAATACACATCATCCAGCTTTAAATCATAGCAATTAAAAAGAAATATTTCTCTATTATTCTGCTCATGATAAAATAAAACACCATGTTGTGAGTGATATTGAGCCCCAATAATGTTCTTGTTTATATTATTATTTTACTTCCTTTACTTACAGTACTTTCATTCAGCATTTTCTAATGTTTGCTTCTACTGATATGTGAAACAGAATATGTCTTATAATTCAAACAAAGTGTAATAACCTGCATGAAAATGATTATAAATGAAATCATTTTGGAAGTGTGAATGTGAGAGTATTGGTGGACTGTTGGAAAGATAATTTACTTTTCATTTGTTTTGTCAATTTATTTAATTGTTGTTAAAATCAAGATGTACTAAAATCATTTTGAAAGAAACAGTAGATTTTTTTTTGGTCTCCAGAGACCTACTATGAGTGGTTTCTCTAGAATTGATCTCAATATTTCCAAGTAATATGTTTCTATTGCTTTGTTTTGACATTCAATTTTTAAAAGATTTTATTTATTATTTCCAGAAAAAGGGGAAGGGAGAGAGGCAGAGAGGGAGAGAAACATCAATGTATGGTTGCCTTTCACCTGCCTCCAGCTACAGACATGGCTGGAGACCTGGCTTGCAACTTGGTTATGTGCCCTGGCTGGGAATTGAACCAGTGACCTTTGGGTTCGCAGGCTGGTGCCTATCCACTGTGCCATCAGCCAGGGCCTTGACATTCAATTTTATATGTACTTTAATGATCTCTTCCTATGACAAAAGAAAAAGAATTTAACTTTTTTACTTTCCAACTAACACACATACAAACATTGCACATTTTCTTTTTCCTGTTCTCTAGAGTTTTCATAGGAATTTTTTGTTAAACTAGTTGTTTTTGTCTGTTAGCTAAGCTTATTTCAAAATCCATGTGGGTACAGTATGATTACATTTACTTTCTTGAAAACATTTTTCTAGGGCTGAGTTTTTACATGCATAAATTTTCTACTTACTGCTATTAAGTGTTTACATTATTTCTCATTTGAATATTAATCTTTCTCCTTAAATGTTAAAGTACACTTGCTATTTATTAATTATATTTATTTCCTTGAGCTATTTCACCTTGAGCTATTAGACCTCTCCATATTTCTTCTTAATTTATACTGGTTGCTCTGTAAGCAGTCATCCTATGGCTTTTTTCCATTCAATACTTTTCTTTAGTGGTCCCTTAAGTGTATTCTCCTTTCTTAATTCACTCTCTTATTTAGTTGACATACATTTCTTAATAGTTTTATTAAAATAGATACAGAGACCTTAGTTTTGAAGGTATTATCATTTTCTTTCCATTTGATTGATAGTTTGACTGGGTATAAAACTTTAGGTGGAAAATAATTTTTTCTCAGATTTTGAAAGCAGTGTTTCTTCTACTGATTGTATATAGAGTTGTTATTGTTTTGAGTCCATTCTGACTTCTATATCTTTTAATGTGGGCCCATTTTTTTCACTCTGGATACATTGGAAACTTTTCCCTCAATTTTGGAAAATACCTTAGTGTCAGCAACTTATTTATTAATCTGGTCACATGAATGTACTGTTAATGTTTAGACATTCAGTTCTAAAATTTTTTATTATTCTGTTTTCTTCATAATTTCTCTCTCAAATTTTCTGTATTCACTTGAATAAGAATCTCTTCAGTTAAATAATGGATCTCCTGGATTAAGTTGCTAATGCTCTATTTTCCTCTTTCTTATTTTTCCTTTGTCTCTTGTTCTATTTTTTGACAATTGTTTTGTCATCCAATCTTCATTGGGGAGGGGGAGCTTATTTTTAAGAGTTCTTTTTTGTCTACTGAGTGTTTTTCATAGAATTTTGTAACAGATTTGTAAATGTAATATCTTCTCTTTTTAAATACATTATGCAAAAATGCATTATTCAGTAAAAATTATTATATTTATTTTTAAAAGGTAGAATCACAGTATATTTAAGAACTTACCCAAGATAATATAGCTAGTAAGAGTCATTTAGGCTTTAATCTGTTATTTATCTTACAATAGGATTACATACTTTATACCATAATCATTAAGATTAAATATATTAAATAGGTAAACATATACATGGCACATAAAACAATGGGTAACACAAAATAAATACTCAGAAAGTGTTAACTCATATTAGATTTTACTACTTTAGGGATATTAGTCAGAAGAAAGAGAAAGCTCTTCTGTTCTCTCAAAAATATCTGTGTTTCTTATTATTCTTTATTTTTGTGGTGGTTTTGGCCTTTTTTTGTCATGCTGTAGGCATTTCTGCAAATGTTTTGTGGTCCTTGTCTCTCTTCTCATATTTGAGAATGATAAAATATCATAGTGCTGACAGTTAGTTCTTTGTGAGTATATGAGGCCTGATAATGATAGAGTTTCACTGTAATATCACCATATAGGATAGGGCTATTACCTTGGGAAATCCTCAAATATCATTATGTGTAAGTTTTTATCTGAATTGTTCATAGATTCTCCAGGTTAGAATTCTGCAGCATCTTCTCTGTGAGAGAAAGTTAGGAAGAAAATCAGGCATACACCTTGTGTTCTACAATTAGAAACTATTGTATGAAAAGGGTCTAGAAATATCACCATTCAGGAGACAGTTTTGCTTAATTTTTCTATTTTTACTTTCACACCTCACACTTGCACTCAGTTCTGCCTAAGGTCTTCAAAAGTAGACATAACCCCTTTTAATTTATCCATTGAATGAAGTTTCCATTCTCTGGCCCTGAGTTTCTTTCCCATCTATGTAGGATAAGAGAATCAGTGAATTCAACTCTCCTTTATAAAGGTATATAAGTACACATTGTATATAAAGGTGTATATACAACTAACAACTTAGTTTTAGTCTTCAACTGACTTCGGTCTTCTTATATGCTTGGTTCCTTTAAATCTTGTCCTTAAATGAGGTTATGTGAGACAATTTTACTGGTTTGTGAATATTTCCACTACAAAACCTTTACTTTAGACATTTCTTGGAATTGCTAATTCAGCTGCCCTTCCATCTGCTTTTTGTCTTCAAATAGCATGTCCACATGACATTCTTAGTCTTTTGTGAGTTTATGCCATTTTTATTTTTTGTCATTTTATCAGGCATTTTAAAAGGAAGGAGAATAACTGAGTGTAGTCAATCTACCTCTTTTTCAGTTTCTACCCTTTTTTAAAAGTGATTGATTTTCAACCATGTAGCTAACTTACATTTTTAAGAATGTAATTTGTATTTATGCAAACTTGATGGATAGAACTTTCTTCCATCCATTCTTGAGAGCATTTTTAGACCTTCTATAATGCACATTATTGCTGAGCTTTTAGCATCTATTCCAAAAAATCTCTCTCAAAATGTAGCAACAATGCCCTTTGACTAGTCAGAGGTGATCAGAGACAGGATTAAAATAAAGAAACTGCCAAAGAAAGGTCTTCAGATTCTGAGACTAAAAGCGCCACTTATACTTCCACACCTCTTGAAACAATGATTGCTTAAGTAGCAGGTATATGATCTTAATTGGTCTAATGAGAGTAAAATTAATTTTTTGTTCTGTGATTGGTAAAGAGAATCTCTCCCATCTCTCAACCTTTCTCTTCTGGGCTAAAAGAAAATGTAGATGACCGCAGTTGTAGCCAGAATAAACCTTGGGAACTCAAGGGAAACAAATTTCAGAGACAATCCTATTTCAAATGAAATTATCATGTTTGTGTTTGTTTACTTATTAATCTTTTAAAAGTTATGAGAAATTAGAACTAAAATATAGGTTTACATGTGTTTCACTCCAATAGGTTTTACTTCATTTTCTTCAGTTCACAGATTGTTGATATCAAGGAAATCTACTGAAATGTATTCTTGTGCTACAACTATTGATCTATATATGTCCCATCTCATGGTTAATCCAATTTCATATCCTCTGAGGGAACTTCTGAAATGATTCATATACACATTCCCTTTTCCTTACCACCTAAAAAAGGCCAAGTAGTGGTGAAATTTTGCTCAGTTTTTACTCTCCTTATTTCATGCTTACATTCTTCTCAGAAAAATTACAAGCTCCTGGGGACCAGGGATTTTACCTTGTATGTATTCACCACAACTGAGTACTTTTAGGTATTGGCTGAGTGGGGAGGGTCACTTAAATGCTTTGAAACAAATACAGCATCATAAGCTACAAAGAGTGTAAATCAATTCTTATGGAAGATAGACTATATTAGTAATCACTTAAACTCAATGAATAAAACAGTATTTGTTTCTAGAGATATTTATGTGAATGGAATTTAGTAGCTTTCATCAAACACTGAAAATCTGTGGAGACGCATGGTGGCGCTGCAGGATAATATCATGGAGAAAAGAACTACACTGGATGACGTTTTTGACTCTCAGTGCACACAGAGCGTTGGGAAGACAGGACAAGATTTAAAGAGGCAAACTAGAAGCTACTCAAAAGGGTTAAAATATTTAAGCCCCCAAAGATTCGGTGGATAGCAGAGAACGTTTGCAAGAACTGCAAAGTGGAGCTGAAGAGATTCTTCAGGAAGCCCAGGGGAAAGGAGTTATGGAGACCGAAGGGGCAGGGACTCTGCGGACCAGGCAAGTCCTCCTTCTCTTTGTTTTGCTGGGAATATCTCAGGCAAGATCTGAGCCTGAGCGCTTTTCAGTGGCAGAGGAAATGCAGAGCGGGAGCTTGGTAGGCAATTTGGCAAAGAACCTGGGACTGGAAGTGGGTGAACTGATTTCCAGGGGGGCTCAGGTATTCTCTAACGATTACAAACACCATTTGCAGCTGAACTTAAACACCGGGGATTTGCTCTTAAGCGAAGCGCTGGACCGGGAGGAGCTCTGCGGCTCCACTGAGTCCTGTGTGCTGCATTTCCAGGTATTAATGAAAAACCCCTTGCAGTTTTTACAGATTGAGCTCGAGGTCAGGGATATAAATGACCACTCTCCTGTCTTCTTACAAAAAAGAATGCTTCTAGAAATCCCTGAGAATAGTCCTGTTGGCGCCGCGTTCTTACTAGAAAGTGCGAACGATTTAGATGTAGGAATCAATGCTCTAAAAAATTACACAGTAAGCCCCAACTCTCATTTCCACATTAAAACTAGAGTCAATCCAGACAAAAGAATATATCCCGAGTTAATTCTGGATAAATCACTGGATTATGAAGAGCAATCAGAGCTCAGTTTCATCCTCACTGCTCTGGACGGCGGGTCTCCACCCAGGTCCGGGACTGCCTCCGTTCGGGTGGTGGTCTTAGACATTAACGACAACGCCCCGCAGTTTGAGCAGCCATTTTATGAGGTGAAGATTCCAGAGAACAGCTTACTAGGCTCACTGGTTGTCACTGTCTCTGCTTGGGATTTAGACTCAGGAAAAAATGGGGAACTATCATATACTTTTTCCCATGCTTCAGAAGATATTCGTAAGACATTTGAAATTAATCAAAAGTCTGGAGAAGTTCATTTAATGGCATCTTTGGATTTTGAAACAATTGAATCATATTCAATAATCATTCAAGCCACAGATGGAGGAGGCCTTTTTGGAAAATCAACAGTCAGAATTCAGGTGATGGATGTAAATGACAATGCTCCTGAGGTCACCGTGTCTTCAATTACCAGTCCAATCCCGGAAAATTCGCCTGAGACTGTGGTTATGGTTTTTAGTATCCGAGACAGAGATTCTGGGGACAATGGTAGGATGTTTTGCTCTATCCCAGAAAACCTCCCATTCGTGCTAAAATCTTCAGTAAGGAATTATTACACATTGGAAACAGGCAGAACACTGGACAGAGAAAGCAGGGCCCAGTACAATATCACCATCACCGTCACCGACATGGGGACACCTAGACTGAAAACGGAATACAACATAACTGTGTTGGTCTCCGACGTCAATGACAACGCCCCAGCCTTCAGCCAAACCTTCTACACCCTCTTCATACGCGAAAACAATAGCCCCGCCCTGCACATTGGAAGTGTCAATGCCACTGATAGGGACACCGGAACCAACGCCCAGGTCACTTATTCGTTGCTGTCTCCCCAGGACCCCAGCCTTCCCCTGACCTCGCTGGTGTCCATCAATGCGGACAATGGACACTTGTTCGCCCTGAGGGCGCTGGATTATGAGACCCTGCAGGTGTTCGAGTTCCACGTGGGCGCCACAGACCGAGGGTCCCCAGCACTGAGCAGCCAGGCGCTGGTGCGCGTGCAGGTGCTGGACGCCAATGACAACTCGCCCTTCGTGCTGTACCCGCTGCAAAACAGCTCTGCGCCCTGCACCGAGTTGGTACCCAGGGCAGCTGAGCCAAGCTATCTGGTGAGCAAGGTGGTGGCGGTGGACAGAGACTCTGGCCAGAATGCCTGGCTGTCTTACCAGCTGCTCAAGGCCACAGAGCCCGGGCTGTTCAGCGTGTGGGCGCACAATGGCGAGGTGCGCACCGCCAGGCTGCTGAGCGAGCGCGATGCGGCCAAGCACAGACTGGTGGTGCTGGTCAAGGACAATGGTGAGCCGCCTCTGTCTGCCAGCGTCACGCTACATGTGTTGCTGGTGGATGGCTTCTCTCAGCCCTACCTGCCGCTGCCGGAAACCGCGGCGGACAGGGCCCAGACTGATCCGCTCACCGTCTACCTAGTGATCGCATTGGCGTTGGTGTCGTCTCTCTTTCTCTTCTCAGTGCTGGCGTTCATTGTGGTTCGGTTGTGCAGAAGGGGCAGGGCCCACTTGGTTGGCAGCTGCTCCTTGCCAGAAGGTCACTTTCAGGGCCACCTGGTGGACGTCAGTGGTACTGGGACTCTGTCCCAGAGCTACCAGTATGAGGTGTGTCTGAAGGGAGGTACTGGGACAAATGAGTTTAAATTTCTGAAGCCTATTATTCCCAACCTCCCGCCTCACTGTCCTGGAAAAAAAATAGAGGAAAGTCCTACCTTCCACAATAGCTTTGGGTTTAATATGCAGTGACCATAATTACCTTTTATATTCCACATGTGTTTTGTTTTTGTGCCACTTCTATAGCAATGTTATTCCCCCAATTTTGGGGTATTTTAAATTATACTGATGCTAGTTTTATATTTGTGCATGTTATACACCTTTAATTTTAAGTGAATGTTTATCATTATCTGTGATTTAATGAGGTGGTAGTTTATTCTCTAACCCCGGGCATCTGGATTTGTAATTAATTTGCCTTGTTAAATAACAATACCGAATCACTGTTTGTTCCAGATGCTCTCTCCTATTGAAATTTCACCCAGAACTATACCAATGGTAAAAATAGAGCATACCACTTTATCAAAGTATTTTAATTGTTCAAGCATTCCTTTATTTTTTTGCAGTTTTTCTTGTGGTTTAATAATGGTAGCTATTTAGAAATGCTATTTTTTTTCTTTCTTTTAATTTTATTGTTGTTGTATTACATCCATCCCTTTTTTTCTCCCCTCTGTCCCCCTCCCCACCCACCCTTTCCCCACAAAGTCAATCCCCCCTGTTGTCCATGTCCATGTAGAAATGCTATTTTTTACAAGAATATTCAAACCCTGTAAAAGGAAGCTTTCATGTTGCCCAGGAACCAACCAACTCCTCTTGCCTTTAGTAATGTGATTACAGTACAGAAGAAAAAGCCTTCATTTTTGGGGTGGCATTTTTCAATAAATTTTATCCAAAAAATCTAAAGCTTATATTTTGTGGGAAGAACATGTAGATGGACAGAATGAGTCAGGGTAGAGAGGGAAAGGAGGGGTGTGTGTGTGTGTATGTGTGTGTATGTGTGTAAGAGAGAGGTATTGCAAAGAGGAAATGAGTGAGAGTGAGTATAATAATAATTGCTACTGATTCTAGTGCCACACACTAGAATCAGTGCCAGAAATTGCCCCTTGAGGATATTTTAAAACTTTATCTTAATATTGTAGAGGGGCTGGGTATGAATCAGTGCCAGGAAGTACTATCTCTTGTTCTAACAAGTCCAGAATAAAATGATGTTTAAACTTCTTGAAAGCTAAGAGTTCACTATCAATTCTTTGAACAGTTTGGGCTGATTAATTAGTCTTTGAATTCAAGAACAATGAGGGGGGAAAAGTCTTTATATGCAGGCCAATTAAATTATAATTTTCCATTATTAGAATTGGAACTAGGAGCAAGCTCTTTCCTCCCTAAATGAAAGCTGCAATAAAACTCATATGATATTAATAACTCAGTTAAGTACTAAGTTTACTTCCTGTCTTGACTGCACTTAGTAGGGGAAAAGATGGTGCACCACTAACTTAAACTTAAACATCTATAATGTTATAGCTTCTTAACATGCCAGATGATAATAATACTAAGAGCTAAATACTATTATTACCCCAATTTACAGGTTAGAAAATAGAGGTACATAACTTGCCCAAAACTGCAGGTAGTAAGTGGCAGAGTAGAATTCTAATCTAGACATTTTGGTTTTAAAATCTATGTTCAAGCCCTGGCTGGTGGCACAGTGGATAAGGTGCCAGCCTGCAATCCCAAAAGTCACTGGTTCGATTCCGCAGTTAGGGCACATGACCAGGTTGTAAACAAGGTCTGCAGCCAGATCCATAGCTGAAGGCAGGTGAAAGGCAACCATATATCGATCTCTCTTTCTCCTTCTCTCTCTGTCCCTCTCCAAAAATAATAAATAAAATCTTTTAAATAAATAAATAAAATCTATGTTCATAATCATGTGATGCTGCCTCTTAGTTCTAAGGTGTTTTTTCTAGGTCTTTCTGTATTACTCTACCTATTCATATACTGTCACATATTTTAATTACTTATTGTTAAATTTTATAGCTTGTGAGCTCTGGAAAGACGATGGTTGTCTCTCATTTGCCATGTCTTTAGATGTGTATTTCTAAAAACATATGAGTGAACAAAGTAATGATGTTACTAACTATAATTGGCTGGACTCAAGTATTTACAAAAGTTGAGTGGAAAATACATTTGCAATTAGTCAATAAATGGCCTGAATAAAATATCATTTATTCAGTTCAAGATATTTTTATGGATTCTTTTTGTCAAGCATTCAAAACAGTGATAATTAAAATCAATCTACAGATATTTTTGGATGCCAATTCAAACAAATCAACAATTTAAAAAACATTGCTGGAGGAAATTGGGAAAATAGACACAGAGTGAGTATAACTTATATTAAGAAATTATTACTAAATGTGTTGATTGTGATAGTGATATAGTAATTATATTTTTAAAGTCCTTATCTATTACAGGTACTATTGAAGTATTTAGAGGTAAAAATATGCTGTCTGGGATTTGCTTTAAAATACTCCAGATGTATTCATGAATTACATCTTTAAAGAGATTTTTTTTTACTGAACAAAATCCATTGAGACACATTGGTGGTGCTGCAGGATAGGTGAAAACAGTGCATAGACCACACTGTGTACTCCATTATTCAAGAGAATAAGAGAACATTCCACCCATTCAAAAGAGAGGTATTAAGGTGCTTCACTTTCAGAGCTGCTGGAGGGCTATACATCTTCCGGGGTCACCCATTAAAAAAAAAAAAACCCACAGAGATTCAGCTTCCAAAATTAGGACTAAATTTAAGATTTTCCACAAAAGAGATTGCTTGAAGGGAACCATGGAGATCAGAGGAGCTCTCACTCTGAGGAAAAGGCAAGTCCTAACCCTCTTTGTTTTGTTAGGATTGTCTGAGGTAGGGTCTGCATCTGTGTGCTATTCTGTAGCAGAGGAAACAGAAATTGGCTCTTTTGTGGCTAATCTGTTAAGGGATCTGGGGCTTGGGGTGGAGGAGCTGTCCTCAAGGAGGGCTGGGGTGGTTTCCAATGGTAATGAAAAGTATTTACACCTTGATTTGCTTACTGGGCATTTGCTCCTAAATGAGAGACTGGACGGAGAAGAGCTGTGTGGATCCATGGAGCCCTGTGTGTTGCATTTTCAGGTGCTATTGAAAAACCCTTTAAATATTATTTTTGGCTGAGCTGCATATCAAAGATATAAATTATCATTCCCCTACACTCTTGAACAAGGAAATACTTTTGAAAATATCAGAAAGTACCACTCTCGGAACCACATTCCTAATGGAGAGTGCCCAAGATTTGGACATAGGAAGCAAAAGTCTCCAAAACTACACTCATTTCTACATTAAAATTCAAGATAGTAGTAATGAAAAGATATACCCAGAACTTGTCCTGGACAGAATGTTAGATCATGAAAAAGAGCCTGAGTTCAAGTTAACACTTGTAGCACTGGATGGTGGATCCCCACCCAGGTCTGGGACAACTTTGGTTCTCACTGAGGTCTTGGACATCAATGACAATGCCCCAGAGTTTCCTCAGAGGCTCTATGAGGTGTAGGTCCTGGAGGACACAGCCCTTGGCTCCTGGATAACCACCATCTCAGCGAAGGATCTGGATACAGGGAAAATATCTTAAGTATTTTTTCATGCATCTGAAGACATTTGTAAAACATTTGAAATCTGGGGAAATTTGTCTGAGCTCTTGCTTGGATTTTGAAGTAATACACTCCTACACTATAAATATTCAGGCAACAGATGGTGGGGGTCTTTAATAAAAATACACTCTTCTGATTAAAGTAATGGATATATATGATAATGCACCAGAAGTGACCATGTCATCAATTACAGACAGAGCTTCAGAAAACTTGCCAGAGTTCCTTATTGCTGTTTTCAGTTTTCAAGATGGAGACTCTGGAGACAATAGAAAGATGGTTTGTTCTATTCAAGATGATCTCCCTTTTATTCTGAAACTGATGATTAATAATTTCTTCTTATTGATTACTGAAAAAGCACTAGACAGAGAGATGAGAGACGAGTATAGCATCACCATCACTTTCACTGACTTGGGAACCCCACGACTGAAAACCCTGAACAACATGGCCCTGCAGGTCTCTGACATCAATAACAATGTCCCCGCCTTCACTAAAACCTCCTACACCCTCTTCCTCGTAAAAACAATCACCCAGTCCTGCATATCAACAGCATCAGTGCCACTGGCAGAGACTCGGGCACAAATGCTCAGGTCATCTATTCGCTGCTGCCTCTCCGGGACTCCAATCTGCCCCTCGCCTCACTGGTGTCCATCAGTGCAGACAGTGGTCACCTCTCTGCCCTTGAGGGCACTGGCTTACGAGGCCCTGCAGGTGTTTGAGTTCCACGTGGGATCCACAGACGCGGGTCCCCAGCTCTGAGCAGCCTGGAGCTGGTGTGGGTGCGGGTGCTGGATGCCAATGACAACCTGCCCTTTGTGCTGTACCCGCTGCAGAACAGCTCTGCTCCCTGCACCGAACTGGTGCCGAGGACGGCAGAGCCAGGTCACCTTGTGAGCGAGGTAGTGGCGGTGGACAGCGACTCTGGCCAGAACGCCTGGCTGTCTTACCAGCTGCTCAAGGCCATAGAGCCCGGGCTGTTCAGCGTGTGGGCGCACAATGGCGAGGTGCTCACCGCCTGGCTGCTGAGCGAGCGCAACACGGCCAAGCACAGGCTGGTGATGCTGGTCAAGGACAATGGCAAGCCACCTCTGTCTGCCAGCATCACGCTGCAGGTGCTGCTGGTGGATGGCTTCTCTCAACCCTACCTGCCACTGTCGGACGCTTTGGCCGACCCAGCCCAGATGGACCCACTCACCATTTACCTAGTGATGGCGTTGGTGTCTGGGTCATCCCTCTTTCTCTTCTCTGTGCTGGCGTTCATCGCAGTGCAGCCATGCAGGAGGAGCAGGGCCCCCTTGATAAGCAGCTGCACCATGCCAGAATGCCACAATGCCACTTTCTGGGATACCTGGTGAATGTCAAAGGCACTGGGACTCTGTCCCAGAGCTACCAATATGAGGTGTGTCTGATGGGAGATACTGGGACAGATGAGTTTAAATTTCTGAACCCAGTTATTCCCAATCTTCCAGTCCTTGGCATTGGTAAGAATGTAGAGGAAAATGAGAATTTTAGGAATAGCTTTGGGTTCAACATACAATGAATTTTTTAAAATTTAACTTTCATCCTGGCTGGTAGCACAGTGGATAAGGCGCCGGCCTGCGAACCCAAAGGTCGCTCGTTCGATTCCCCAGCCAGGGCACATAACCAGGCTGCAAACCAGGTCTCCAGTCAGGTCTGTGGCAGGAGGCAGGTGAAAGGCAACAGTACATTGATGTCTCTCCCCCTCTCTGCCTCTCTCCCTTCCCCTCTTTCTAAAAATAATGGAATAAAATCTTTTTTAAAAAAATTAACTTTCATTATTCTTGGCTAGCTGGAAATGCTTTGACAATGTGTAGTGAATTTAGGTGGTCTAGTGGTTGCAGTCATTATTTCTCACCCTCTTGCAGTTGTTTTAAAATCATTATTAGCAGCTAAATGAAATAGAAATACTTTGTAGGTTTTTGTTTTGTTTTTGTCAATAAAGGCATATTGTCACTGGTTGGAACACTCAGTTAGTTAGAGCCTCATCCTGATACCCAAAGTTGAGGGTTGGATCCTGGTCAGGGCACATAAAAAAATAAACTAATGAATGCATAAATAAGTGGAACAATATATCAATGTTTCTCTCTCTCAAATCAATTTTTAATTTTAGAAATAGTATATTAATGAAGTTATTACTAATTTCCCTTGTGGTAATGGAGTTGTCATGCAAGACAGTGTTGATTATTTTGAGTTGCAAACTAGTGTTTTAAGAGTGAATTCCACAATACATGTAAATTTACTTCTAGACCTTTTGTTAAAGCATAGATAAAGCAAAAAAAATTAATGCTGTTGAATCTAGGTGGAAAATATATTGATTTTATCATACTATTCTCCTTGAAAAAGTTCATTATAAAGGCTTAACTATTGCTATCTCAACATATTTAATACTAAGGTTTTCTTTTTTGTTTATTTTTTAAATTATATATGGTTTTTGAGACTTTATGACAAAATAAAAGTGACTACATTGGCAATTATTGATTTCTTGAGCACTTTTTTGTTGTTGTTAATGATAGTGCTATTGTATAAGAAGTCTTACACTTTTCTGGGATTTGATATTTCATATATATATATATATATATATATATATATATATATATATATATATAATATTGTTGTATTACATCCATCCCCTTTTTTGCTCCCCCCTGTCCCCCTCCCCCCCCACCCTTTACCCCCAAAGTCAGGGATTTGATATTTCTATTTTGTTTTCTGTAAATATATCACATTTGCTAGCTTAAATTTGTAGTATTTTATATTGTTTATTAGTTAACTAGAATGTAGTTCATGGTATCATCTCGAGTAAAATAATCCTCCACCAGAAGAGTACAGAAAAAAAAAAATACTTCTTGGCCCTGGATGGTGTCACAGTGGATAAGGCTTCGGCCTATGAACCCAAGGGTTGCTGGTTCAATTTCCAGCCAGGGCACATAACCAGGTTGCAAGCCAGGTCTCCAGCCAGGTCTCCAGCCAGGTCCATAGCTGGAGGCAGGTGAAAGGCAACCATACACTGATGCTTCTCTCCCTCTCCACCTCTCTCCCTTCCCCCCTTTCTAAAAATAATAACTAAAACCTTTAAAAAATAATTCCTAAGAAATTGAAATGAAAATTAAAACTTAACAAAATTAATTAGGTTTACTTTTCAATTGACATTTAAGAGTAAATATTTTAAAATCCTTAATACTTTGTGGGTTCTCTCAGATATTCACGAAGAGGGAATATGTCTATATTTATGGTTATAGCTGGCCTCATGGTGTTACAAATTATAATGCCTCTAATCTATAAGTGGAGAGTTCAATGGAGAATTATAGAAGATATTTTTGATAACTGCAGATATAGAACCAGTATATATACATTTCAGTGATTTTCTCATTAAATTAAATATGGATTAGATGATACAGCATAATGTCATTTTACTTGACATTGTAAAATGGATGAAACAAAGGAATCTTTGTAATAAGGATGATATATATTTTGTAGATCAATGCTTTTACTGAAAATTATTATCTAATAAGACACATACAGTATATTGTCTGGTAACAGTAACTATTTAAAAGTAACCTGGAAAGGTAAATGAGCCCCAAATTCACTTTTTCCTTGGGAACACTTAGAATCTAGGAAATGTGAGCCTCTAGTTTGACAGTTTATATAATGAGGGAGACAATCAAAGCATTATAAATTGAGATATTTATAGAAGACCCTCATATAGATGAATATGGAATCCTAGGTACTACATATTTATGAATGGGTGGGTGAGCTCTTGTGTGAAATACTAGCTTTGAATTTGATTTTTAGCAGGGAACTTGATTTGAGATGGTCTTTGCAGATAGTGCTCCCAGATCCTGATAGGACCAAATGCAGACATTCTTTGAAAAAAGGTTTTTCCATCCTAAGCCTAGAATTATTTATATACTGTAAATAATTTTATGTTTTTAACTTGAACACATAAGTAACTGCGTTCACAAAGAAACATAACACTACGAGTGAGAACACAGAAATAAATTTGCAAATACTTCAAAATTTTAATTGTCAGATACAGTCTATAAATATGCTAACCAGATATCCAAATAAACCTAGCAGGATAAATAAAAGGTAACCATGGCTAGAAACATCATTGTGAAATTTCAGAAAGCCAGAGATGGAGAAATCTAAGGAAAACCTATGAGACACTATTTACAATAGCCAAGTGCTGGAAACAACCTAAGTGCCCTTCAGTGGATGAATGGATCAAAAAACTTTGGTACATTTACACAATGGAGTTCTATGCAACAGAAAGAGAGAACTCCTACCATTTGTGACAGCATGGATGGAACTGTAGAGTATCATGCTTAGTAGGATAAAAATTAAATACTGCATGTTCTCACTTAATACAGGAAACTAATGAACAAACACACAAACAAGCGAACAGAACAGAACACAGACATTAATACAGAGAACACACTTTCAGTGAGTAGAGGGAAAGGAGTGTGGGAAGGGGAGAAGGAGGTAAGGAAGGGGAACAGTTTAGTCAAGGAAATAACATGATGACCCATGGATACAAACAACATGTGGGATTAACTGTGGGGGTGGGGTGGATAAGGAGGGTGGGGAAGGGGATAGCAGAGGGGGGAAAATGAGACGAATGTAATATAACAACAACAACAAATATATATATATATATATATATATATATATATATATATATATATATGATTTTATTTATTACTTCCAGAGAGAAGATAAGGGAGAGAGGCAGAGAGGGAAAGAAGAATCAATGTATGGTTGCCTTTCACCTGCCTCCAGCCACAGACCTGGCCGGAGACCTGTCTTGCAACCTGGTTATGTGCCCTGGCTGGGGAATCGAACCAGCAACCTTTGGGTTTGCAGGCTGGTGCCTTATCCACTGTGCTACCAGCCAGGGCCTAAAATATATATATATATTTTTTAAAAAAAGGAAAAGCTGTGAGAAAAAGACATTTAATTTTTAAATACCAGACTGTTAGACAGCTACATTCCATGTTGATAATTTCTCAACAGTAGCAATGGAAACTAAAAGAAAACAAGATATCTTTAATGTGCTGAAAGAAACAAGTAAACTGTCCTACCTGGATAGTCTTTGCACACGATAGTCAGCAAACGAAAGAATCAAATCAGCTGGATACCAATTTGGTATTAATCAAATCAAGATCAGAAGAGAGAATTGCTTTAAAGACATTTTACTCTCAGGTATAACTTCTTTTGGTTTTTCTCTGTCTGTACCTTGCCAATAGTCTAAAAGTTTGACCTGTTTCTAGTTTCCTTTGTCTAGTCTACTTCTAATCTAGTCTAGTTACTTATGACTATGGCCAGTTTCTGGAGATGGTAAAATCACAAATTTGAACATACTTTTTTATTTTTTAAAGATTTTATTTATTATTTCCAGAGAGAGAGAGAGAGAGAGAGAGAGAGAGAGAGAGAGAGAAGAAGAAGGGTGAAAGGCAGAGAGAGAGAGAGAGAGAGAGAGATCAATGTATGGTTGCTTTTCACCTGCCTCCAGCCTCAGACCTGGCTGGAGACCTGGCTTGCAACCTGGTTATGTGCCCTGGCTGGGAATCGAACCAGCGACCTTTGGGTTCACAGGCCATCACTTTATCCACTGTGCTACCAGCCAGGGCCTTCAACATACTTCTCTTAATCTATAAGTTACATTCTTTCTCAAATGGCTTCAATCACCATTTATACCAATAACTTCTAAATTTGTCTTTGCAATCTAAACCTATTTTCTCAACTGTATTTATGTAATGAATGCTGACTTACATAACCATTTATATGGATGTTTTATGGACACCTCAAACTCAACAGGTTTTTAGTTAAATTTTCTCTTCCTCAAAATGAAATCTTCTCTAGCTCTATGCGCATTTCTTTTATTTCCACTTCCTGTATTTACATTATCAGTTAATAGCACCATCACTCAGTTCCCTAAGCCTGAGAAAAGTACATTTATTTTCACTCCTTATTACAGTGCCTCTATGCCTAGTCTATCACCACATCCAATATATTTTATCTTGATCATTTTCATTACTGCATTTCTAATTGAGGCCAATCTCATTGCTTACCTGTATTATTGCAACAACTTCTAATCAGTCTCCTTCCTCTAGTCTCACTCCTGTCCAGTTTATTGTCAACTCTAAAATAGGATGACCTTTTGAAAAATTAAAACATATTCATATCATTTTTCTATTTTAAAACCCTTTAATAATCTTACATTTCCACTGATGTAGAGTCCAAATGTTTTGGCATGGCTCACAAACTATTTGCTTACCTTCCCAGTCTCAACTCTCACAGTTTTTCTTCTTTTGCTGTATGGCTCAACCATGTTGATTCTATTTTGGTTCTTCCAAAAACACTTCTTTCACATTGGGTATCACATTTTCAATTTTCCTGGAAATTCTACCTTGCACCGAATTTTTATTTGGATTACTTATAGTACTTACCTTTCAGGTATCAATTTAGAATATCCTTTTTCCATAAAAGTCTTTCCTGGTACTTCTAAATTCTAGTTATATCACCCTCAATTTTTCTCTTATAGTAGCATGAACTTTTGCTATCATGGCATTTGGTATGCTCTATTTTTCCTGTGTGTTCACTTTTCTGCCTCCATCTTTCAGGACAGAAACTATGTCTGTTTACCACTCTGTTCTTAACACCATGCCTAATATAAAGTACATGCTCAATAAATATTTGCTGAAAACATTATTGAATGAATGAATGAAATATTTAGAATTATGCCTTTGGAAGACCTGGATCTGCAAAACAGAATCCAATTTTACACCTAAACTGGAGTCTAGTTTGTTTAACTTTTTTTAATCTTCAGAAACTGGACATATCTTACTTATTTCACTACTGTTGAGTATTTACTTTCTACTCTTGCCTGATAAGTATCCTATGGAGTATGCCTAAATAAGTAGTACCATTTACCCAGTCTAAAATATCAGTCTCCCAAAACAACTATTTGCATATACCAAGTTCAGTTTCCAGTGCATGACTTTATTTTATTGTCTTAGAGTATTTTTCTGACAGCTAGAGACAATTAAGGGGTTTTGGAGAACCTCTTGCTCATCACATTTATTACATAACATTGTTATTTTAACTATTTTTAGTTCTTTTATATATTGTCTCCATAAATTATCTGAAGACAAGAGAGCGCGTAACTTATTTGGGGTTGTATCTTAAACATGTTTTGTATATCCTGCACAGTTCTAATTGATTGTGTTAAGGACTGAATAGCAACAGCAACACATATCACAAAGACTGCAACTCAGGAAAAATGGTAAAATATTTTAAAACATAATTGAAATCAATAAACACACAAGGTAAGTTAATATTTTCCTCAAATATATCTTTGTTTCAAGTCTGAGAATATGCAGAGTCGCGTGGTGGCGCTGCAGGATAAGATAGTGTAAGTTTTTGTTACATCAGAAGCCCTGGCTTCCCTTAACCAGAGGAACTGAGAGCGCTGAAGAAGCAGGGAGGAGGAAAGAGGCTTTCAAAAGAGAACTAGGCAGCCAACACCACCCTCACGGCAGGATTATAAAACCGTTGAGTACCAAAGGCTCAGGCTAATAGAGAGGAACAACTCCCAGAGCGGTCTGAGGTCGAGTTTCTACAGAAAAGGATTTGGCTAAGGAGCCATGGAGCTGGGAAGCCCTCAGTATATAAGGCAAGTGCTGCTTTTCTTTGTTTTCCTGGAAGCATCTTTGGCATGTTCAGAAACCTTGTGCTATTCTGTGGCAGAGGAAATGGAAACAGGCTCCTTTATAGCCAATGTGGTGAAAGACCTAGGTGGTGAGGGTGTTGTGGAAGACCTGGCTGCCCGGGGGCCCAGAGTCATCTTTGATGATTATAAACCATACTTATGGTTGGATCAGCAGACTGGCAACCTGCTCTTAAATGAGCAGTTGGACAGGGAGGCACTTTGTGATCTCACCGAGCCATGTATATTGCATTTCCAGGTGTTATTTGAAAATCCTTTGCAATTTTTTCAGGCTGAACTTTGGATCAAAGACATAAATGATCATACTCCCATGTTCATAGATAAAGATATACTTCTGAAAATCTCAGAGGTTACGGCTCCAGGAACCTCATTCCAAATGGAGAGTGCTCAGGATTTGGATGTAGGAAAGAATGGTGTCCAAAACTACACATTAAGTCCCAATCCTTATTTCCACCTTAAATTACAAGACAGTGAGGAGGGCAGAAAATATCCAGAGCTTGTATTGGACCAATATCTGGATAGAGAAACGAAGCCTGAGCTCAGCTTAACACTAACAGCCTTGGACGGTGGGTCTCCACCCAGGTCAGGAACTGCAGGGGTTCGTGTGTTGGTTTTAGATATCAATGACAATGCTCCGCAGTTTGAGAGGCCTGTCTACGAGGTTCAGGTACCAGAAAACAGCCCACTGGGCTCTTTAGTCGTAAAGGTGTCTGCTACAGATTTAGATGCAGGAATAAATGGAGAAATATCTTATTCATTTTCCCACGTTTCCAATGACATACGGAAAACATTTGAAATCCATCCAATTTCTGGTGAGGTCCATTTGAAAGCGCTTCTGGATTTTGAGTTAACTCAGTCTTACACAATAAATATTCAGGCCATTGATGGTGGGAGCCTCTCGGGAAAATCAGCAATTTTAGTTCGGGTTGTAGACGTGAATGACAACCCACCAGAAATAGTCATAACATCTCTTACCAGCCCCGTACCAGAAAATTCGTCACCTGAAATGGTGGTCGCTGTTTTTCGTTTACGAGACCAAGATTCTGGAGATAACGGGAAGATGGTTTGCTCAATTCAGGACACTCTCCCCTTTCTCTTGAAGCCCACTTTCAAGAATTTCTACACTCTGGTAACAGAGCGGCCACTGGACCGAGAGACCAGTACCAAGTACAACATCACCATTACAGTCACCGACTTGGGGACTCCCAGACTGAAAACGGAGCACAGCATAATTGTGTTGGTCTCTGATATCAACGACAACGCGCCGGCCTTTACCCAAACCTCCTACACCTTCTTCATCCAAGAGAACAACAGTCCCGCCCTGCACATCGGCAGCGTCAGTGCCACTGACAGAGACGCGGACGTCAACGCCCAAGTCACCTACTCGCTGCTTCCTCTCGAAGACTCCATCCTACCCCTTGCCTCGCTGGTGTCCATCAACTCGGACAACGGGCATCTGTTCGCCCTGAGGGCGCTGGATTACGAGGCCCTGCAGGCCTTCGAGTTCTGCGTGGGAGCCACGGACCACGGGTCCCCGGCGCTGAGCACCCAGGCGCTAGTGCGCGTGCAGGTGCTGGACGCCAATGACAACTCGCCCTTTGTGCTGTACCCGATGCAGAATGACTCTGCGCCCTGCACCGAGCTGGTGCCCAGGGCAGCGGAGCCAGGCTACCTGGTGAGCAAGGTGGTGGCGGTGGACAGCGACTCTGGCCAGAACGCCTGGCTGTCTTACCAGCTGCTCAAGGCCACAGAGCCCGGGCTGTTCAGCGTGTGGGCACACAATGGCGAGGTGCGCACTGCCAGGCTGCTGAGCGAGCGCGACGCGGCCAAGCACAGGCTGGTGGTGCTGGTCAAGGACAACGGCGAGTCATCCCTGTCTGCCAGCGTCACGCTGCAGGTGCTGCTGGTGGATGGCTTCTCTCAGCCCTACCTGCCGCTGCCAGAAGTGGCAGCAGTTCCGGGTCAGGCGGACCAGCTCACTGTTTACCTGGTGATCTCGTTGGCGTCTGTGTCTTCGCTCTTTTTCTTCTCTGTGCTGGCGTTCATCGCGGTGCGTTTGAGTAGGCGGAGCAGGGCCACCTTGGTGGGTGGATGTTCATTGCCTGAGAACCACTTTCCAGGCCAGCTCGTGGAAGTCGGCGGTACTGGAACCCTGTCCCAGAGCTACCAATATGAGGTGTGTCTGAGTGGAGGCTCTGGGGCCAGTGAGTTCAAGTTCCTTAAACCAGTTATCCCCTACCTCCCACCCCAAAGTCCTGAAATGGGAGAAAGCCACACCTTTTCGAATGGTTTTGGGTTCAATTAGGAATTTTATTATTATGTAAAACTTTTAGTGTAAGTGCTATTTCTTTGTAAATTTATTCATCGTAATGTAAAATTCTTTCTCCTGGTAACTTACTAATAGCTCAGAAATTTCAATAATTCTTTATATTAACTGTAAAAAAAAGCTGAGGAAGCTAGAGTTTGTTGATCTTTCTTCCAAAATGCAACCTTAAATTATCTATTTAAATACATAGTGGAGTACAAGTAGGTTTGGTCATATGGAACATATGAAAATATGGAAAATAATACAATGAGTAATAAATAATAATACAAGAATAAATTGTTTGTGTACACACAATTTCAAACCTACTTTTGCCCCACCTTGTAGGTAGTATTTTCCCTTCAAGCTTACTTAATTGCACACTCAGCCCAGTCATTTTCTCTGGGTTTTCTGGATTCTAGATATTCTCACCAAAACAGTTTTTATACTTTTCATAGTATTGTTATTGTAAAGAAAAATGCATGGTATGAATAAAAGCTAATTGCTTGCTCATCTGCTTAGGTTGGTTTTTAATGTATTTTTAAATATTTTTATTTTTATTTTTATTTATTTTTAGTTATTAAAAGATTTTATTTATTATTTCCAGAAAGAGAGGAAGAGAGAGAAGCAGAGAGGGAGACAGGGAGAGAGACATCAATGTATGGTTGCCTTTCACCTGCCTCCAGCTACGGACCTGGCTGGAGACCTGGCTTCCAATCTGGTTATGTGCCCTGGCTGGGGAACCGAACCAGCGACCTTTGGGTTCGTAGGCCGGCGCCTTATCCACTGTGCTACCAGCCAGGGCAAAAAAAAAATTTTTTTAAGTATAATCTTCCTATTCTCTTTTGTCAAGTATTTCATTTTTTCTCCATTTAGGTATTTCTCTATGTAAATATTTTTGAACTGTATATATTAGGTTTGCTATATTAAAGTAAATTCTAATCTTGTTCAGATTAAGATATATATCCAGTCACACTTTTTTTTACTGAGAATTTCCCAGCATGACCCAAGAGTAGTAATCACCATCAAGATGTTTCTTCTATTTTTCTTTACTTCTCCTGACCATTTTTCACTGGTCCAGTAATAGACTGCTAATTAAAGCAGAAGTAGTCACATTCTCCAAGCCCATAAATTTGCAATGAAGATGTAGTTCATCTATTTTTTCTTGATTGCTTGTAACTGGAAAATAAATGTGGGCTGAGGTGACCATGGTTATCCTGTTTGGACTGGCAGCAGAGAATCTCAGGTAGAGAGGGATGAAAGAAGGAAGGGAAGGAAAGTGTAAAAGTGAAAAGGAATAAGGGAGTGAAGGAAGAAAAACCCTAAGGAACAGTAGAGACTAAAACACCTACTTGGGTCTAGACCTATCAATTTCTGCCAGTGTCTCTTAAGTCCCCAGCGTCTAATTGTCCTTGAGTTCTACAATAACACTCCAATATTCTAATAATAAAACTTTTATTTACCCCATATTGGGGGGTAAGGCAATATTGGGAAAGAGATAAGAAAGATACATGCAGCCTTGAGTACTCACACTATGTACTAGCAAACCCAGATCTCTTGTTGCATGCTTCTAATATTAACTTAACCAATGAAAGGAACAACAACAACAAAAATGTACAGGCCCTGGCTGGTGGCACAGTGGATAAGGTGCTGGCCTGCAAACCAAAGGTCACTGGTTCAATTTCCAACCAGGGCACATAACCAGGCTACAAGCCAGGTCTCCACCCAGCTTCATAAAAGGAGGCAAGTGAAAGGCAACCATATATTGATGTCTCTTTCCCTCTTTGCCTCTCTCCCCCTCTCCAAAAATAATAAATAAAAATTTTTGAAAAGTATACAAGCTTAGATATAACTAATTTATACTAGAGAATTTTGTTATAAAATTTAATTTCATAAATAATTTATGAGGTCTTCCAACAGAAAAAAGCTACAAAGAGTTAACAGGTTTCCTCCCATTATTTTATGTGCCCCAGAAGCAGTTTTTCAAAGTGACACCAAAATTGTTCTTGTGTAGATGTCCATACCTTTTCTCAGGACCATCATATGCTCCTTAGCACCTATTTCTTTGAAAAATTATTTATTGTGAACAGAATCATTTTATTATTAATGTAAAGTTTTCAGAATCTACAATTTATAGATTACTATATAAATTGATTAATGATTTCACTAAGAGTAACAAATATGTGATTGACACTCTATTGCTAAAAAACCTCATGAAAAAAATTTAAGCTTCCTGCTAAGTCTGCAGATGTTTTTTCTCCTTAGGAAAAAAAAGAAGGAAAGGAAAGAAAAGAAAAGAAAAAAATTTATGAGAGGTAACAGATGGAAATGAAAAACCAATTTTGACCCATTTGTTCACTGACATAGATACCAGCTTCTATCGATTAATTTTTTAAAAGATTTTATTTATTATTTTTAGAGAGAAGGGAAGGGAGAGAGGCAGAGAGGGAGAAAGACATCAATGTATAGTTGCCTTTCACCTGCCTCCAGCTACAGACCTGGCTTGAGACCTGGCTTGCAACCTGGTTATGTGCCCTGGCTGGAAATCAAACCAGGGACCTTTGGGTTCACAGGCTGGTGCCTTACCCACTGTGCCACCAGCCAGGGTTTATTGATTAATTTTTTAAATGCATGAACATTAAGGGCACATTTTATTGCACATTTAATTTCATAATAAAGAGATCTATGATGAAAATTATCAGGTATAACTGTGAACAGTATGTTCTTATATCTTGATGGCTTACTTAATGAAATTTGTTTCACTACATAAAGGAAAACATTCTAAAATAGAATGCCAAGTTGAATAATTTGTACCTTAATAGAATTAAACCACTATACAACACAATGTTTACACTTGACCCAACCTGTTTTCCCAACTAGCCAGGTAATTGAGGTGCCAGAATATGTGGTATCTATTATATAAACAATATTAAAATATTTGCTAAAGTTTGGTGCAATCGGTCACTGACCCAAAGATATTTTTTCCATTCATAGAAGTAAAAGGATTTTAGTTTCATGTTAGGGTGACAGGATCTTGAGCTACCCACAGGAGCTATGTGAGTTGCTTGCTAAAAATAAATTGTGATCTTTGGTACTTGGGAATAAGTTTAACCTGCTTTTTCAGATGAACTTATTTTCTTCTGCACTTTAGTTTTTACTATAACTTTAGTGCTTTATCTTTGCGATCTTATCTTTCCCACATTTCAAGATCTCAGTGAATTTTATCTTATTATTTTTAAAAATATATTTTATTTATTATTTTTAGAAAGAGAGGAAGGAAGAGAGGCAGAGAGAGGGAGAGAGACATCAATGTATGGTTGCTTTTCACCTGCCTCCAGTTGCGGACTGGCTGGAGACCTGGCTTGCAACCTAGTTATGTGCCCTGGCTGGGGAATCCAACCAGCAACCTTTGGGTTTGCAGACTGATGCCTTATTCACTGTGCCACAAGCCAGGGCATCAGTGAGTTTTAATAATAGATACATATGCTCCTTACAGATTGTTTTAGATAAGGTAAAGTCAATCAACAATGCTTACAGAGATAAAGACATTCTCCTTAGACAATAATTAAAAACAAGTTATCCACAATTCCTTCAGCTATATATTTACTTTGCATAATAAACCAGTTCTAGTTGGTGTGTCACTTAAGTTTATACTCCTGAAGTATGTAAACGCTTTTTTTCATTCACTGTGCTGGCAATGTGTCTAGTTGGATTTCTTTAGGAACAGACAGACAGCTACACATCCTTTTCTACTCAGACTCTGAGAATACAGGCTATACAATATTGTAGACATTATATTGTAAACTCCAGGACAACAAAAAAGGTACAAGTATTTACAGAACTTAGTACACTGCCTTACACATAAATGAAATCAATGTTTTGTTGAATAAACAAATAAATATTATTAGCTTTGTTCTTGCATCACTTCCCAAAGTGGCTGGTACAATGTCCATCTTCACAGTCTCACAGGGAAATGGAAGTTATTATTTTACTTATAAACCACCCTCTGTATAATCCGTGGTGTGCACACATCTGAACAAGTGGAATACGTTTTATAGCTTTTCCAGTTAACTAGGTTAAAACAACACATGGTGGCGCTGTAAGCTAAGGCTGTATAAAAGCAAACCTGCGGAGGGTTCCTGTTCTGGCAGTCTTAACACAGCAGACCCAGCTAAGGGAAGATTCTTAACCCATCGCCTTGCGGCAAGGATCCACTCCCAGGGCCGGCTGCCTCCAGACCCAACAGGCACCCGACCCTAAAGACTTCTGGCACGGGAAAAATGGAGGCTGAAGAGGAGCGCTTCCTTACACTAAGGCAAGTCCTGCTTCTCTTTATTTTGCTGGCTCAGACTTGCGCGGAGCGGGAAGCTTATAGTGTTGCAGAAGAAATAGAAAGAGGTTCTTTTGTGGCCAATCTAGCAAAGGACTTAGGGTTAGAGATAAGAGAGCTGTCTCAGAGGAGGGCTCGGGTCATTTTTAACGACAACAAAGAACATTTTCAGCTGAATCTTCAGACCGGGATTTTACAAGTGAATGAGAAACTGGATCGGGAAGAACTATGTGGTCCCACGGAGCCTTGTGTGCTGCAATTCCAGCTGTTACTGGACGACCCTTTGGAAGTATATAGGTTTAAGCTTCTGGTCAGTGACATAAATGACAATTCACCCGTGTTTCCAGAAGCAGAAATGATTTTGAAAATCATGGAAAATACCCTTCCAGGGGCGGTGTTTCCCTTGAAAAACGCACAAGATTTGGATGTAGGCATCAATAATGTTTATAACTATTCCATCTACCCCAACTCCCATTTCCACGTTCTTACCAGAAATGGCAGTGAGGGCAGAAAATACCCAGTGCTGGTTCTGGATAAAGCTCTAGATCGAGAGAAGCAGCCTGAGCTGAGATTAACTCTCTTGGCCTTAGATGGCGGAGCTCCTCCCAAATCTGGCACCGCTCTGGTCCTCATTGATGTTCTGGATATCAATGACAACGCCCCTGAGTTTGTGCAGCCATTCTATCGTGTGCAAATCCTGGAAAACAGTCCTTTGGGATCCCTTGTTGTCACTGTCTCTGCTAGAGATTTAGACATGGGAGTAAATGGTGAGGTGTTCTACTCATTTTTTTATGGTGATGAAGAGATTACTAGGACATTTGCACTTAATGAACTCACAGGAGAAATTAAAATAATTAGGAAACTAGATTTTGAAAAAATTGAATCATATGAAGTGGATATTAAGGTGTCTGATGGGGCAGGTCTTTCTGGAAAATGCACGGTCATAATACAGGTGGTGGATATAAATGACAACGCCCCGGAATTGAAAGTGGCTTCACTTACAAGCTCTATCCCAGAAAATTCCCCAGAAACCACGATAGCTCTTTTCAGTGTTCAAGACCCAGATTCTGGGGAAAATGGAAAGATGGTTTGTTCCATTCAGGAAGGTGTTCCTTTTACACTGAAACCTTCTGTTGAAAATTTCTACAAGTTGGTAACAGAAGGACCACTGGACAGAGAGACCACAGCTGAGTACAACATCACCATCACTGTCACAGACTTGGGGACTCCCAGACTGAAAACCCAGCACAACATAACCGTGCTGGTCTCTGACATCAATGACAACGCCCCGGCCTTCACCCAAACTTCCTACACCCTCCTCATCCTCGAGAACAATAGCCCCGCCCTGCACATCGGCAGCGTCAGCGCCACTGACAGAGACGCGGGCACCAACGCCCAGGTCACCTACTCGTTGTTGCCTCCCCGTGACCCACACCTGCCCCTGGCCTCGCTGGTGTCCATCAATGCGGAAAATGGGCATCTATTCGCCCTGAGGGCGTTGGACTTCGAGTCCCTGAAAGCGTTCGAGTTCCAAGTTGGCGCCACAGACCGCGGGTCCCCGGCGCTGAGCAGCCAGGCGCTGGTGCGCGTGCAGGTGCTGGACGCCAATGACAACTCGCCCTTCGTGCTGTACCCGATGCAGAACAGCTCTGCGCCCTGCACCGAGCTGGTGCCCAGGGCAGCGGAGCCAGGTTACCTGGTGAGCAAGGTGGTGGCGGTGGACAGCGACTCTGGCCAGA
>PVIW01004426.1:0-132749 GCA_004026585.1 Noctilio leporinus | reverse complement strand
TGACGCTCTGAGTGGGTTCCAGCTCCCATCCATCCTCTTCTCTAGGCTCTGGCAGGGAATATTCTCTTTCGTGGGCTTGCCAGGCCCCATGCTAGGAAAGCTATTATTTAGGATTGTAGATCCACGTTTTTCAAGTGCCCAGTCTCCCCTTCGGAGTAACTTCAATACACGAGTCTCATTCAAAGGTAATGTCTGCCTCGGCGTCACTCCTTCTGGGGGCTGTTAGGGTTCATGTTTTCACCGAGGAGAAAAGACTGTGGGAAACAGCCTAACCCCATCTGGAAATGCAAGGCTGCGTGAAGGAAAGAGGAGCAGGGTGAAGAGTGTACAGTGAGGTTAGCAGTTTGATGATCAAAGCCTCATGGAGAAAAAACGATAAATGAATGATCACCACCTATCTTGGCATTCACAGCTAGAGGAAGGGACTATGGGCGTTAAGAGCAAGGAAGAGAAAAGGGAAATCTGGGAATAAAACTGGGATGAGTGGGAGAAGAGGGAGGGGGAGGAGCCCTGGCTGGTAGCACAGTGGGTAAGGTGCCAGCCTGTAAACCCAAAAGTCGCAGGTTCGATTCCCCAGCCAGGGCACATAACCAGGTTGCAAAACAGGTCTCCAGTCAGGTCTGTGGCTGGAGGCAGGATAAAAGCAACCATACATTGATGTCTCTCTCCCTGTCTCCCTCTCTCTCTTCCCCTCTTTCTAAAAATAATTAAAATCTTTAAAAAAAAAAAAAGAACAGTGAGGGGAGAAAGTCTGAGAAATTGCAGGGTGGGTTTGGGCTAATTGCATAAGTACTGGGCACAAACACCAAAGCGTGCCTATTTCTGGTTTTGATTAAGAACAACTATGTGCGTACATAGTTGTGATTACGCAGGTAGTGAGCCACTCCCTTAAGTACCTGGAAGGCACAGCCCTGGCTGGTGGCACAGTGGATAGGGAGCTGGCCTGCGAACCCAAAGGGTCGCTAGTTCGATTCCCAGCTAGGGCACATCACCAGGTTGCAAGCCAGGTTTCCAGCCAGGTCCTTAGCTGGAGGCAGGTGACAGGCAACCATACATTGATGTCTCTCTCCGTCTCTGCCTCTCTCCCTTCCCTTCTCTCTATAAATAATAAATAAAATCTTTTAAAAAACAAATAAAAAAGAACCTGGAAGGCATAAAGCTGCCCACCCTAGAAACGAGCCCAAAATCGAGCAAGGAGCCAGCTACCCAGCTGACCTCCTTTTCTTCCTACAGCTCCTTGGAACTGAGCCCATTGGAGGGGATGCAAGATCGTCTGAGGGCGCCGAGGGTGCGGATGCAGCCCGAATCTCCCACAGAGGCCTCAGCATCCTCGAGGTACCACGTGGCAGTGCACAGGGACAAGGCTACAGGAATGAGCTGGTGATGCGCCCAACCCTGGAAGACCTGCCTGAGAACCCAAGGGGTCGCCATTCAGCCCTGGGCGCAGTGCCGCCCTCCGCCGCATGGCGGCAGCACCGCCTGCCCGCGTGACCACAGAGGTCCCTGCGCCCCTCTTGGCGGCGGAGGCGGAGGCCAACCTGCGGCGCCCTCGCTCATTGGCCGCGGCTCGGGCGCTGCCATGTTGGCGGAAGCGGTGCCTCCTGTGCGGTGGGAATCAGTCGTGGCTGCGGCCGCAGGGTCGGTGGGCGCCGTCCGTTGCTTCTTCAGCTCGCTGGTGTCTCGGTGCTGAAAGGCGGCGGCCGGCGGGATGGAGAAAAGTAGGATGAACCTGCCCAAGGGGCCGGACACGCTCTGCTTCGACAAGGACGAGTTCATGAAGGTGCGCGCCGGGCTCCGCTCCCCGGCGCCGGGCCGTAGGTAGCCTCCGCTGCTGTGCCCCCCGGGACCGCTCCCCGAGCTCCTCCCGCCCTGATGCCCTCGGCGGGGCCCTCATTGCACTTCACAGGGAGTCTCTTGGCCTCAGGTTTGGCAGGTTCATCTTGGAGAAAGCACTTGGGTGAAATCGGGCACATTGAGTTAAAAGGCCTGAAAGTTTGGGGCAAGTAGTTTTGATCTCAGTGTAAAAGCCCCTGCTGCCCGGCCCTGTTGCCCTGCGTGCCGTCGGGTTGTCAGTCCGCTCCTTGCCAGACAGAAGGAAGCTTAGTGACCAGTGTCTCGCAGCTGAAGCTCGGGACTTAACCACCGAACAGAAAGGCACTTAAAGTTTTTGCCTAATGTTCCACTAAAGCTCCGGGAATAAGATACTTGAAAGATTTGAATATTCTTACCGGTTTTGCTGCAGTGCAACGCAACCATTCTGGCTTTCTTAGGGTGCCCAACTTGATAAGGGGACTGGAAGTTGGTGTGCAGGTAATTACAGGACATAAACTTACCAAATAGACATATGAGCCAAAAAATAGTTGATTGTTGATAAAGAGTCATCAGGGACAGCCTTGAAATTGAATCAGAGCCGGGAGGAACGTGGCCTGGCTACTTGGTGTATCCCTCTGAGTCTGGGCATAAAGAAAAGGATATATGTATGGTTTAATTTCTAAGGGTTAAGGTTTTGGACACCACTCAGTAGCTGGTTGCAGCATTTAAAAAGTTAAAAGTTTTCGACACCTAAAATTTGGAACATGTGGAGTTGAAATCTCTTGTTCTGCGTTTGCTGATGAATTCCTGTCAGGGTGGTCTTTCTTTTTCTAGGTTAATTAGGCTGTCTCATTTTGATATTTGCAACTTGATCACATCTCCCAAACTCCAGTTTTTAAAAAGTATTTACATCTGGGTTCCTCCAGGCGTGCAGGCCTTTCTAGGCCTAGAGAGAATGGACTCTTGTGTTTGTGCAGGGATGTTCCTGCCAAACCACTGTAATAAAAGGTGTAACTGTAAGGGGGTATGGATATGGAGGACTCAGTGGTCCAGAAACCCCTTGTCCCACTGTCCCCTATTAGAAGCCGCCTTGAGCCAGGTGGGAGAGAGGAAGAAGAAAAGGCTCGGGCAGAGATTGGGGCCCTTTTCAGACTTCAGGAACCGTGGAGTACCGAAAGTGCTTCAGTTAGCCATCTCTTGTCTTCAGGTTCGACACCAGCATCCTTTCTGACTCACAGTGTTTCTTACTCTAAGCTGACTGAATGCCATTTAGAAGCAGATTCAGCAAGTAGAAGACTCAGAATATAAGTAGGGAGAGGATGGACTAGGGAAGTGGCTGGAATGCCAGCAAGTTCATATTCTTTCATGGCTCTTCAACCTCTGAATATGCCCTACAATTTCTAGAGCTTAATAAACAAGGCCCTTCTTACAAGGAAGAAAAATAAAACAATGGCTGTTCTGTGTAAAATATTGTTGACTTTCTAGGTGGGACCCAGAGATATAAAGGCTCATTGCAATTTGTGTTTCCTTTGAATAGGTGTTTGTAAGTTACAGTTCCATGGCAGAGAGGCTGGGGGGAGAGCTTACTGTTGGGGTGATGGCTCTTCCTTTGTGTCTCATTCAACATGTTTTGTAAATGTACAGGTTTTTTGCCTGTGGAAAAGTTAGAGAATATCCGATTTGCATTAGGAGAGTGGCAATTACTTGAAATCCAGTCATTTGATTAGAAACTGTCATGAGTCTGCAAAACGCAGCGAGGACCCCGTAGGGCTATGGTCGCAACTACTTATTTAACAAACGGGCATTCATCAGTCACTTACTGTGGGCCAGCCAGCACCCTGGACGTGGTGGGTGGCACAAGGGTAGATCCAATACCGTTTGGGCTCTTGGGCTTGGAGAAATTGCATGAAGTTGCTGGCGTATGGAGTGTGGCCAGGAAGACCAGCAAGGTAGGTGGGGTGGGGCTGCTGCTGTGTGAGCCTTGTTACTACACTGGGGTCTTTGTGCTTGTGGAGTTACAGGCAAGTCTAAAGCAGGAAATGACTTGGTCATTTCTGTCGCATTGGAGCTGACTGGTGATAGGAAGCTACAGAAAAACTTGTCTCCATGGTCCTAAGAGATCTAACGAGAAATACAGGGAAGGAGGACAGTTTTGGGAAAGGTGTAGGTGATCCAGAGACGAGTGGCAAATGGAAGAATCCCTTGGGGACGGACGAAGTGGTGGTGACATCACACTCTTGGCTTTATCAGCTTTAAAGAAGTCCAGAAGTCCGTGGAGGGCTGACAGCAAACTAATAGATGAAACTGAACCTAAGATATTGATACTAGGAGAGAGAAAGTGGCAGCTGAACTAAACTAGACCCGTTTACCTAGATGAACTGTTGAAATCATAGCCCTCCCCTTCTGTCTCAGCATGTGACCTCATCTGCTGTTTAATAGGAAAGAGCAGAGGCCATCAAATGGGAATGCCTTCATCTTGCTGATCCCAATGCCATTCTTGCGTTGACACCCATTCTCTTTCTCCTCCGTTAGTGAGCAGGGTGCTGGCCTTCCTCCCCAGGTTACCTCTTCCAGCCAGGCTCAGAGCCCTGCCTTCCTGCCTGCTCTGGAGCCTGTCACTGTGACCCTTGTCCCTGGGCTCCTTCCCTTTAGCTGTCCAGCACCCTCCTGTGAGTCTCTTCTGCTTGACCCTCCATGCCCCTCTTTCCCACCCTGTTGCTCTCATCAGCATCACCACCAAACCTGTTTACTCTCTCACCTTCCACCGTTACACTCATTCCGTTCTGCCTTCTGGCCCCCTCGCATTCCACTCAGCAGTGCTCCCCAAAGCTGAGAGACCTCCTTCTGTCTCCGTACTTGACCTCTCAGCAGACCAAGTGCCCTCTTCATTGCTTTCTGGTTTTCCTCTTACCTCTCTGCTCTGCCTCCTGTGCATGATCGTTCCCCTTCTTGAAGCCATGAGGTGGTGGTTATGGACTCGGTCCCTTGTCCTCTCCTTTCCCTAGATGATCCACATTGTGGCCTGTCACAGTACTGTATTTTCACGGCTGGACAGCATTTCATCGTACAGACACAACTCATTCCATTCACCCAGTCCATTGGTGGATGCAGGTTTCAGTTGTTTTTCCTTTTTGGCTGTGAAGAATAATTGCTGTTACAAACATTCATTGTATTTTTGTATGCAATCTGTTTTTAGTTCTTTCAGATGTGGAATTGCTGGGTAATCTTACGTGTGCTTTTGAAGGAACTACCAAACTCTGTTCCATAGCAGGTGTACGCCCAGAGGAGAGTTCCAGTTTCTCCCAGTCTTTACTGACACTTACTTTGTTTTTGTTTTGTTTTTTTCGTCTTATTTTGTCGTAGCCATCTTAGTGGGTGTGAAGTGGCATTTTATGATGGTTTGATTTGCATTTCCCTAATGAGTAATGATGTTCAGCATCTTTTCATGGGTTTATTGGCCATTGGTACATTTTTCTTGGAGGAATGTCTGTTCATATCCTCTGCTCATGGTTTAATTGGGTTGTTTATCTATTTATGGTTGAGTTCTAAGAGTTCTTTGTGTACTCTGGCTGTTACATCCTTGTCAGATACATGATTTACAGATTTTTTTTTTCCATTGGATGGTTGTCCTTAACTTTCTTAAGGTACTCTTAATACACATTTTTATTTTGATCATATTCAACTTAAAAAAAAAAGCTTATTTTTTTTATGCTTTGTGGTGCCCATTCTAAGAAATTGTCACCTAATCCAAGCTCACATAGATTTTCACTATGTTTTCTTCTAAGAATCTTACAGCTTTAACACTTCTATTTAAGTCATTGATCCATTTGGAATTAAAGTTTTGTGCCTGGTATGAGGCTAGTGTTCAGATTCATTCCTTTTGCATGTTAGGTGCTCACTTGTCCCAGCAGCTTCATCGGGTGAAAAGGATGAATTACACCATTTGTGACCACAGGGGTGGTCCTGAGGGTGTTATGCTAAGTGCAGTAACTCAGAGAAGGACAGATACCTTCTGATCTCAGTTACATGTGGAATCTAAAAAAACAACCAAAAAACCAGGTGCATAGGTACAGAGAACAGATCGGTGGTTGGTGGTGGGTGGGGTGAAATGGGTGAAGGGGCTCAAATCTTAATAAGGTAAATAATTCTAGGGAATGTAGTTACAGCTCGGTAACTATAGTTAATACACTGTATTGTGTATTTGAAGGTTACTGAGAGAGTAAATTAAGATCTCATCACGAGAAAGAAAATGTATGCAAGGTAGTGGGTGTTCATGATTTATTGTGGTGATCGCACACAGCGTATACAAGTAGTGGGTCGTGTTGCATCCCTCAGCTAATATATGCCAATTGTATCTCAATTTTTTAAGGTTATTTATATTTTAAAGAGGAAGACCAAAAAAAAATCTGGCAGGATGTGAATCACAATGTTAAAGAGTGAAAAAAATGCTAGTGCTTATCTGCAGAGGATCAGAGTGTGGGTAACTTTTTAAATCTCTGTTATATAATTACTACTTTGAAAGTTTTATATTAGACATTTGCTACTTTCAAAATTAAGTGGCGGGGAGCTGTTTCTATTTCAGAAAAGCCTGTTTAAACTATAATTTTTTAAAAATCCCTACACCCTGGCTGGTGGCTCAGTGGATTGACGCTGGCCTGCGAGCCCAAAGGTCACTGGTTCGATTCCCAGCCAGGACACATAACCAGGTTGCAGGCCAGGTCTCCAGCCAGGTTTATAGCTGGAGGCAGGTGAAAGACAACCATACATTAATGTTTCTCTCCTTCTCTGCCTCTCTCCCTTCCCCTCTGTCTAAAAGTAATAAAATATTTGAATTAAAAAAATTAAAAATAACTTTAAAATTTTTAAAATCCCTGGTGGGATTTAGGAAGCAGGGGAGACTGCTCTTGGTCAGGGCCCTGCAGGCCCTCATGCCGCCCTGTGCACGCAGAGAACTTTCCCCGTCGCCATTGGCCTGTGACATGAGCAGGTGGCATTCCTCCCATCTTATTTTCATGTGTAATGGGTATCATTGCAGTAACTTTCACTTGTCTGGTTTTCCTTTCAGGAAGACTTTGATGTCGATCACTTCGTTTCTGACTGTCGGAAGCGTGTCCAGCTGGAGGAGCTGAGGGATGACCTGGAGTTGTACTTCAAGCTTCTCAAGACGGCCATGGTTGGGCTCATCAATGAGGACTACGCGGACTTTGTCAACCTTTCCACAAACCTGGTAACCCTTGAGGCCACCCTCCTCCCAGTCGATAAACATACACCCCACCTTCTTTCCCAGCCCAGATGTAGTCCTGAAAGTGCCGAGTATTTTAAGAAGCTTTCACTTGGTTTTTCCCCTCAGGAACTTACAAAGATTACAAATCTCATTAATTAATAAAAGAACTAAACTTTTTTGGTATACATTTTCGCTTTTTTTGTTTTTTCCCTCATTGAAGACTGTTCTAGTATGATATTTTTGAATTACTTATTAAGGATAACTATATGTAATTATATACTTGTTTTTTATATATATGTGTATATATATATATACACACACACACACACACACACACACACACACATTTATCTATGTGTGTGCATGTGTGTAAAGGATAATACTCTACCAGAATAGTTTCTGTGAGTTGCCGAGTGATTACCATGAAATCTCCCTAGTTTAGACTAATTTGCAAGAATAAACAACAGTTCTTAAGGAAACGTTTGATTTCCTTTGAGGCACAAGTGCTAGTCAGAGCTGGGTTGAGGGAAACACTGGCCAGTGCTGCTCCCTAGGAGGCCTGGTTTGGTGAAAATATAAGGATGGTGTTAACGAACATGTCAGTTGTTCGTAAAGGTTGTTTAGAAATGCTTGAGTTTTAATACTTGCAAAAAAATATATCTTGTTCATGTTTTATTCTGTTTTTAAGTCTGTTTCAAGATATACAGAAAGTAAATATCTCCATGGGAATTTCAAGAGCATTGAAATCAATGAGCCATGTTTGCTTTTGGGGAATTTACCACTAAGATAAATGTTTTAGTAGCATTAGAAACCCCAAATATTTTATATAGGCTACCTATTTAATTTGACTTTTTCTCGGAGGGTATAATCATGTTTCAGAGTGACAGAGCCCACCCATCAGACTTGCACATCAACTGGTGTTCACCTCCATTAAAATTTTTTTCAATTCATTTAAAATTTCATCCAAAGGCAAATTGTGCATAAAGGAAGCTTTCATTTGTTATGACTTCCCTTATTTTATATTTCATGTATGTCAACATTTTTTTTATAGTCTAGGAGTAATTTTTATGGCAAAATAACATTAGTTACTTAGCTAATTGCATAGCACTCTGTGGTTGTACAGAGCATAACCTCCGTCTAGATACTCCATTATCACTCCTGGCTCTGATGTGACTGTGCCTCCATGATTTTGCCTTCAGGTTGGTATGGACAAAGCCCTCAACCAGCTTTCTGTGCCTTTGGGACAATTACGAGAAGAAGTTCTAGTAAGTCCCCCGATTATATTGACCAGTCCTCCCCAGAGCACATTGTGCTCATCCGCCCTCTCCAGGCATCTGGTAGGTCGCTGTTGTTCAGTGGTCGCTGACTAGCACTCCCCTCCAAAAAAGGTATAAATGATTCTCTGTTTTTGGCGTGTGATATCACAACCTAAGAACCCTGTTTGATTTGGAGGTGACAGATTCTCGGAGTTGATTGCTTTAAAGTGTCAGGGGAGGGCAAGAAGGCTACTTCAAACTTCATCTTGTTAATGCGCCCTCACTCGTGTGTAAGCAGCCTCCACCTTGCAAATGGCTTATCTGTTCCTTCTTGCTTCCTAATAGTTCCAAAATGTGTGGAATCTAGTCTAGAGACCTTATCTTAGTGAAGCCTTCCTAAATCAACCCCTCCCTTTTTATTTCAAATTCTTTCCAAATGAAGCCTTCGGTGCACCTGAGGTGTAGGCCTCACCACTCGAAAATGTCGTCTTTGTTCCTTTTGTCTTGTGGTAATCTCCTCTCCACCCATGTCAGGCTACACAGATGCTAGAATTGAACTCAGGTCCAGTCCCACCCCCTCAGCCAAAGTCTCCTGTACTTGATTCAGGTTATCCCTTCTCTACCCTGACCGTCTGTGACATCCATTGTATATATAGTATTCTTCTTTCGGCCATTTGTCCTGTGTGACCTTAACTTTATATTTCATTGTGCCCCAAAATCAATAGCAGTTGTGTCTGAAACTTTGTATTTTTGTGAATACCTGTATAATACTGGCCTGTAGGTGGTAGAACTGAATTAAATGTGAATTTCATAATGGTACCAGACAGTTTCCACAGTACCTTTTCTTTATTTTTTCAGAGTCTCAGGTCCTCTATCAGTGAAGGAATTCAGGCAGTAGATGAGCGAATATCTAAACAAGAGGACATTCGGGAGAAGAAGGTAGAGTCATACTGTTAAGTCATGGGCCTGTGATGCACGGGGCCTAAGGCAGGTCCGTGCATGGTTTACTCCTCTGGTGCCTTTGCAGAGGGGAAACTGAGGTCTCACTCACCTTTAGGGATGAGCAGCTGAGCAAGGCTAGCGAGGGGAGCGCCAAAAAGAGGTGTGGTGAAATCATGAATTTTTCTTAAAAGAAAAAAAATTCTGTAGTATCCTTATATTGTAATTTATTCATGGTAGCATTAACATATTTAAAGAAAATTATAGATTTCATAGGCTGCATATTTTTCATTACTATGAAATTTTTCCCAAAGTTCTTTTATAGTCATGTGGTATTACATTGCATTGTGTTTTATTATAGTGTCATGGTATCTACTTGAAATGTTAAGACAGAATTTTAGAGGTACCCAAGTGGACAACACAAGTTAAGTTTTCTCTTTTTCCAGAACAAGAAATAGTAATGACATCAGTGAAACAAGTTGCAATTTAATAGGCATATACATTTTTAGCACTCCTATAAAGAAGGTATTTATATTTTAGACATTAGGAAGTGGGGCTTCGTAAAGCAGATTCTGTCAGTATTGTACTCAGGTTTATTGTTTCAGAACAATGAGTGTGTTGTACACTTACTCTGCTACATTTATTATTCTTTTGTTTCCCCTCTTTAAATAAACCTCTTCATGCACTACCTTTACTTTTTAGTGGACCTTTGTTTTCATTTATTTTCTGATTTACTTCTAACAATATAGTGGCAGAGTTGGAATTAGGATTCAAGACTTCTAACTCCTAGACTGGTGCTCTCGGTGTTTTCTGAATTTATCAATATTTTTTAATGTCAAGGAGAGGAGCCTATTATAGAGGCTTTCCTTTTAATTCTTTAGCTATCATCTAAGTTTTTATCTAAAGATTTTGAGAATGGTGTGCATGTCTATAGGAGATTATCAACTTAATAAGAGGCATGAATTTTTCGTATTTTATTCACACAGGTTCCCATTGTCTGTAAGAATATCATTCATAATAGGTGGACAGTACTGTTTGCTGAGTGAATGACCTGGTATCTTTTCATCCTTTTAAGGATGAGAGTTTTTTTAAAGTTCCTCGACCTCTTTGATAATATTTGTAGTGTAATAATGTATTTAATGAATTGATATATTAAAACATGAACTAAAGGGATATAAAAAAAGAAATGTAGTACCAATAGAAAGGTTCGTTTAAGAGCAGAAAAAGAAGGGAAGGAAGGAATGAGTACAGAGTATGAGAAAACAAGGAAGTCCAGGTTTTTTTTTTTAACTGTAAACTTACAATAGAATATTGAAATATGCCTGTTGTAGAAAACCAAAATTAAGATTTGCATTCTTAGGAATTCAGTGTTATATAGATATTCACAATGTAGGATGTTCAAATATTTTAAGTTGACCTTTGGTCCTGTATTCCTGCATTTAGCATGGGGAAATGAGATAATTAAAATTAAACATAACATTCTTTTTACTTAATTTTTATAGATGTGTGTGTTGAGACTTATACAAGTTATTCGATCAGTTGAGAAAATTGAAAAGATCTTGAATTCTCAAAGCTCTAAAGAAACATCTGCACTGGAAGAACGCAGGTAAATATTTTTTACTAAGTAGCACATAAATTAATGCTTCACACCTATGCTAAATTTCTTTTTTTTCCAGTTAGAACTCATTTCTGAGAAAGAAGAAAACCCAAGTCTTTGGCTATGTGTCTTTGAATGTTGCTCAAGAAAAGTAGAGTGCATGAAACAGTCACGTTTATAATACATCGTTGTGAGCCTTTGTGGTTTTAGATCACAGTTCCAACGCTTTCAGTGGAAGATTTTTATCTTTGGAGTTGTCTTATCTAATGCCTGGCTAGATCCGCATTGACTTCAAGATGTGGAGGAGCATCTTTTCTTGGTTTTTTAACACATGCCCAGAGTATTAAGAAACAATAAGGGAAAATTATAATCGGAAAATGGAAAATTTTCCGATAGTTGAAAATTATAATCAGGAAAGAAAAAGCTTATGAAATAGAAAAAGATGACAGTTTCCTCAGTCATAGTGTGACCGTCTCATTCTCTTCCTGGCCTGAGCTTTGAGTCAGCTGGCAGCTGCATGATCAGAAGTGAGGTGTCAATCATGGGGGCAGCAGTGGGAAGTGCTGTGGGGGGTGAGGGGGAGGAGCTTGGGTCCTTTCCCGTCCTCCTCTGTCACTAAGGATTATCGAACTCCACTTGCAGGGCTGTCGGACAGTGATTGAGGTTCTGTCAGCAAGTACCTGGCCCATGCTAAATGGTAGCATTCATACGTGTCTTGTTTGGGTCTAATGTGAGCTTTTTCAAAAATTACATGAAAAGCTGTTAACTTTTTTTTTTTTTAAGAGTTTATTATTTTTAGGGAGAGAGGCATCAATGTATGGTTACCTTTCACCTGCCTCCAGCTACATTCCTGGCTGGAGACCTGGCTTGCGGCCTGGTTATGTGCCCTGGCTGGGAATCGAACAGCTACCTTTGAGTTCGTGGGCCGGCATCTTATCCACTGTGCCACCAGCCAGGGCTACATTTTCTTTTTAAATAAGTAACCAGCCAAAACTAGTTGATTACCTATAGTTCAAAGTCTTGGTGGTACCGTAAGGGCCTGTTGGAGATCTCAAAATTTAAGACTTGGAAGGACCTTACAGACAACATGCTCCGTATCTCTCCTCATGTAGATTAAAAAATGAAGCATCCAAAAAGGAAGTGATGCTCATGTCCTGGGTCACCGCTTCCTTTCATAGTCAAGATGTGTGAGTGATGATCAGTACCTGGCAGACTTGTGCCCTTGGCCCTGGTACTGGTGCCCCTGCCCTCTGGTCCCCTGGTCTGCACTTGTCAGTCACCATCCATTTCGACCTGTGCAGGAGGCCACAGATCTTGTGGCCCTGCTGCCATTGCACGGACAGCTGCTCACAGCCGTGTCCTCACGGGGCAGCATGGCACCGGCCTCCCAGGCTTCTGTCCGTCCTTACCCTTCCCGCTCTGTTCCTCCAAGAGAAACACTTCAGTGATTTCTATTTCTCAAACACTGTTCCCTCACAGGGTTCCATCTTTGACACAATAGACCTTATGCTGTTTCTGGCTCAGAATGGCCCTTGAGGATCTTTTCTTTAATTCAGATCCACACTCAGAGCTGTAGGGAGGGGAAAACCCGGGCAGTGTGAGTGAATGTAAGTATATCATGCCTGGCAGGCCAAGAAACAGCCAGGTGATTTATAACTAGTACATCCACATTCGGTAGTTCGGGAAGGAGTTAGGAATTAACCTTCTGTATTGGTCCTACTGTCTCCCTCAACTGGTTTGGGCACAGCTGGTCTCAGTGTGGCAATTCGTGTTTCTTAAGATGCGCGCTTCTTCCCTCACTGACCGATTGGTCGTCACCAGATGCAGGATGCCCCGTAGAAGCCCAGCAGATGCTTCAGTGCATTGTCCTTCTTTTGCTGTTCAACTCCTTTTGAGTGGTAGTGAGACTTTATCCTGTGTTTTAGCTCAGAGGAGGGCATTTATTAAACGTGGAAGATACACAATGGAGGTCCCCTCGCTAGGACCCAGCACAGAAGCTGACTACTTTCAGCCACTTGGTGAACATGAATGTGCAGGGAGCTGTTTGGGGATATTTCATTTACTGCTGCGAGAGGGCCAGTTTTATTCTTGTAGGAGACAGTGGGACTGGTATTTACAGGGTGTTAGAGACATTGGAGAAAAGGTGTGAACAACAGGGCAGGCAAGGGAAGAGAAGCGAGGTGGCGGGTGAGGAAGGCCATGAATTGGAGAGCCTGCAGAAGCGGGTGGCCGTGGGTCATTGCTCCTGCCCGGACCTGGCCCAGCCCTGCGCCCATCTGCCCTGCGGCCCATGGCCGGGCAGCACCAGTGGCCAGGGCAACTTCCCCACCGCACCTGCCGCCTGGTGAACATGCGCGTGGAAATGGATGCACTCAGGGTGCCTCCCCGTTCACCATGGAAAACGGAAGCGAGTGTGGCAGTGGTGCTCACGCATCGCCGTCACTCAACAAGTGATGTATTCTTCTGGAAATGAACAAACCCTGGGAATGAAACTTCTTTCACTGTCTCTACCAGCCCCCTTTTGACGGGACAGATCTTGGAGAGAATTGCTACAGAATTTAACCAGTTACAGTTTCATGCTGTTCAAAGCAAAGGCATGCCACTTTTGGACAAAGTAAGACCGGTAAGTGCTGTTTCAGATTTTCACAATCAGGTATTTCAGAATTTGCTCAATAATTTCGATTTAACCCAGTAATTCCCCTGCTAATTGTTGATCTGTAGGATTTTAAAGCTGGCTTTTAATTTTTGTTTTTGGGACCTCTCCTACATGTCATGCATTACAGATTTTATGTAAAGACACAGGCATATTCTCTGATTTAGAGTAATATAACTAAATTTCGTGTAATTTGACACGTTGTCAGAGTTCATTTATCCAAAGCTTTTGACTGGACTTTAAATTCATATGTTTGTGACATTTACTCGGTAGCTTATGAGGAAAAAACTAATTTCTGTAATTCTGTTTAAATTTTCCTTTGATGATGCAAAGGTTTACTCATAAAGAATTAGTGGAAATGAGAAACTCACTTAAAATGTGAATATTTTAATTTTACATATATTCTATTAGAATAAAAGATTTGTTACGTATATACTTGAATTTTTAAGGATTGTTCCAATGGGAGCGGTTCCTTTCCTTTCGCAGCGGATAGCCGGCATCACAGCCATGTTACAGCAGTCCCTGGAAGGCCTCCTGCTGGAGGGTCTTCAGACGTCCGACGTGGATATAATACGGCACTGCTTGCGGACTTACGCCACGATCGACAAGACCCGGGATGCGGAGGCGTTAGTGGGTCAGGTGCTGGTGAAACCATACGTGGATCAGGTACGTGCATGTCACACTAGATGCCACAAGCATCCATAGAGCACCTTCCCAGTCTCAGTGCTTCACTGGGTGTGACGGGAGGTGGGTCAGAGCTCTTTCTGGAAGGAGTCTCGTATTTACTGCAGTCAGTTAGAAGAAAGGGTGGGTCCCTGTTGGTTACAATCAGCAAGCGAAGAGTCAGGCTTGCTCTCTTTTATTTTTGAATGATGCCATAGCCCAAGATCATCTTAATTTAGAAGGACTGAGGGTGTGGCCTTGGAAGAGGTATGTACGAAAACATTCTGTGGTCAGTTTTCCAAAGGTTTCTAAATTACATGTCAATTAAGTTAAAAAGCATTTTCAGCCACTAGTCTTGCGGTAGAAGAGAGCACGCGGCCACAGCAGTGCCACAATGTGCATGCGTGGTGGGACGCACAGGGAAGTCCATCAGCATGGGAACTGAGTGCTGGCCCAAGTCTTCAAAACTACGGAGGAGTTGGCCGGGCCAGAAAGGGGGAAGGGAGGGAGTAGTCAGAGGTGAAGGACTTGTGTAGGCAAATTGCAGAGTAATGTCTTTCGTCCAGAACTTGGCAATGCAGTATCCACCACCATTAGAATGCAGTTGAAATACAGGAAGTAAGTCCCTTCTGCCTTTGAGCAGCTGAAAGGTAGATTGTGCTGTATGAAGTTGCCAATACTCAACAGTTTTCTGATATACAAAAATGGCAGCTTCATCTGGTACAAACTGATAGAAGTCACAAAGCGCATCCTCTGTGCGCAGACTTCCTTCTGGTCACCTGTCTGGGTGGGTGTTCTTCCTGTCCAGTAAGTACAGAGCTGCTTACTGTGACTTCGGGATAAAAGCCTTTCACTTTCAAGGGAATTGCATTGATAGTGAAATTAAAGAATTAATTTCAGTGATCTTTAGGGTTACTGAAAACTATCTATCAGCTTATTGTGTTGTATTTCATAGTTATCTGGATGGGAGTGAAAAAGAATGTATCTACATCATATCAATAAGTGAAAATATTTGTTACTAACTTGCCTTTATTTTTCATTGAACTGACTATTGTGCTAATTAAAGAAACATGTCAAGTTTCAGTGGTATTTTAAGTAAACCATGGCCACATTTTTTATTTTATTTAAATTTGTATGCTTATTATCATGGTCACCTTTTGCCCCTCAATCTTACCACAAAAGATAAAATAATAAAGTAAAATAAAATGTATTGTCTTCCATCTTTTTCTGTCTCACATCTTCCCCCAAGCTGAGTAATGGTAGAAGAGGAGGCAAGGCCAAGGCAGTAAGAAGTTGTTGTCATTTACATTTTAGCTCAGAGGGAAAGCGGATGGATGTGCCTGGTTTTTCAACCTCAGGCCGGTTTGTCCCCCAGCTTCTGTCCCCACAGGGTCAGAACTGTGCACCCTTATCCTGGGGACTAGTTTTAAGTGCAGCTGTTACTTACCTACTGGTAAAAAACATGTGAACTAGAAAGAAGGGTTAGTTTTCTTTATTCTTTGAAGTATAGAGTTCATACTTCTCTTTTAGATGTTTTTAAATTTTACTTCTTTTAATAGGTGATTACAGAGCAGGTTGTTGAGTCTCATCCAAATGGCCTTCAGCTCATGTACAGTAAACTCCTGGAGTTTGTTCCTCACCACTGCCGCCTTCTACGGGAAGTCACGGGCGGAGGCATCTCAAGGTACTTGACCACCAGGCTAGAGAGCACGTGGGTTTCATGGTTGCTCTATTAACTGCTGGGCGGCACTGACCTGTGCCAGCTGGGTCCCAGGAACCTCAGAGGTGGCACAGGTTGGGTTCCAGAGCCCAAAGTACAGGGAATATTGCAATAAAGCAAGACGTGTCCATTGTTCATTTCCCAGTGCATGCAACAGTTACGTTACACTATCCTGGAGTTTGTTGACTATGCAACAGCCTTATTTCTAAAACGGACAATATGTCTACCTTAACTGAACAATATTTTATTGCTAAAAGATGCCACCATCGGAGCCTTCTGCACATCTCAGTCTTTTTGCTGGTGAATGGGCTTGCCTTCCATCTGTAAGAACAGGAAGCGCAGTGTAGTGCAGTAAAATGAGCCTCGGTTCGCAGACAGGAAGCTGCTGTGGTGAAGCTAAGCAAGATGGCTGTACACCTCAGCATCCAAAGCCCAAGCCCTTACCTTCTCTACCCTGTCTGTGTCCTAAGTTTGAAATCAATATTGGTCTCCTTCTATTAGGCTGATGTAATTATCTGTCTAGAAATATTAATCCAGTTTCAATTTTCTCTTTAGGGCTTTAATTAGGTATTGACTTCGGGTGTAAGGAGAGCTTATCATTTAATATTAACTTATATTATGTGTACCTGTGGGTTTAAAATCCTCATTTTTATTCTTCCCTTGACCAGATACCTTAATAGGTCTGGTTCTTACATGATTAAAAACACATAATAAGATCCATGCAATCAGGTAATTGCAAAGAGCATCTTCTTTACCCTCCTCAGCTACCTTCTAACCTTGCCAATAATTTTTCATCAATACTTAATTATAGTAAGATTGTTTGATAGCTTTCTGGATAGGAAAGCATGCCTTCCTTGATAATTCGTCTTTTTTGAAAATTGCGAAAACTTTTTCTGTTGTTTTTAATACATATCAGAATGTTAAGCCCCAGTGTTATATTGATAACTTGACAACTTAGCTACAAAGCTAACACTTTTGCTAAAATAAGACCACTTATTGAATTGCTGACCATTTCAAAAGAAGGTTCTCTTAAAATAGAGCATATTACTCAATAAACAGCCATTAAAGTGGGTAGGTCAGTGAGATGATGTTTGCCTAAGAAATATTTACGAGTCTTAAGTTCAAGAGAAACTTAAGGAAGCTGTCTTATTTATTTAACCATTACTGACACAGCACTTGCCGTCTGCTGGGCACCATCCTAAACGCTTTACAAATATTAACCCATAGAATGATCCCCTGAGGTAGATATTCTTGTCATCTGCCTTTTCAAGATGAAACTGAAGCAAGAGAAGTTCAATGACCCAGGCTTTGAACCCGGGTGCTTTGGATCCTGAGGATGTGTTTTTATGTTGCCTCTCCTCTGAGTGTGTGAGCTGCAACCCACAGCCCAGCCCTCCGCTAAAAGAGGCAGAATAAAGCATGCACACACAACAATACATTAATGTTACCAGTTTTTGGCGTCAAGATTTTACATGAAACAGTCGTAGTTTTTTTCAGCTGAAGGAAAACAGAGCGTTTAATAATCACAAAGCTGTCAGTAATTGGTAAATTAGCATGATTTACAGTGCTTTAGGGTTTAGTGGTGTTAAGGCTGGATGCAGAGCTTGCTTTTTTGTGGTATTAGACTCCTTCTTTCCTAGGGTGGAGTTAAGTGTGCCATCCTGTTTTGGGAGGGGAAGCTGCCCCTGCAACTGGAGGAGGTAGATCAAGGTAGCATCCTTGACTCCCGCACCCTCCACTATGTGATAGATGCAGGGGGCATGTCAGTTTCAAGGTGAGACTGAGTTCAAGGAATAAAACAGAAATTTGGGTATAGAAACAAATCAATGGATAGGCTGTTTTTTAAGAGTTGAAATAAGATTTAGGAGGCGGGACTTTTCGTAAAAGCACCACAATGGAATTTTGCTCTGTGTAAGCAGATTAGGATGTGTTTGACTACAATTTTCTTCTTACCTTACAGTGAAAAGGGCAATACTGTTCCTGGATATGATTTTTTGGTGAATTCTGTCTGGCCAGAGATAATACGAGGATTAGAAGAGAACTTGCCTTCACTTTTTAATCCTGGAGATCCTGATGCATTTCACCAGGTACCTGTCCCTCCTCCTCCTTGACTCTTAAAGATGTGAACCTGAGGCTTTAGAATAATCATGGTCTCTTCTGCACAATCCAGGTTCTGTGGTTGATTATATAACAGAATTTGAGTTGCTGAGTGAGCATTTCCCTTAAAATACACACGTTACTTTATCCATGTAAGAGTCCCCAGTACTTTGGAGAATGAGACTGTTTTAATTTGAGAACATAAAGTAAAATTCAGCCTAGACAGTTGTGACTAGATGTGCATTATTTTTTAAATTTTTAAAAATGGTGCCAAAATCATTAAAAGCCCATCTCTTGGCGGTTGTTTTCCATGAAAACTGAAGTTTGTATATCTCCCCTGTATAATTTTGAAGGAAAACAAATTATTGATTGGCTTTTAAAATGTAGTATATAATTGTCCTATATAAATCAAAAGATGAGACCCTAATATTTAGCAGAACCACCCAGGGCCTCACCAGGCCTCTGTGTGGCACCTTGAAGGACAGCCCCCAAAGGTCCCTGTCAGCTCTAGCAACTGAGACTTCCTGTGTTGACCTTCTTAATCTCACAGTGTTTAGCATATGCTCCCAATTCCGGTTTGTTTGCTTACATTGAAAACGCCACCTGTTGATTCTTATTTTAGAAATACACCATAAGTATGGATTTTGTCAGAACGTTTGAACGGCAGTGTGGGTCACAGGCCAGTGTAAAAAGATTAAGAGCACATCCTGCCTATCACAGCTTCAATAACAAGTGGAACTTGCCTGTTTATTTCCAAATAAGGTCAGTAATTGATTCACGTCCTACCTCCTTTCTAAAATAGAATTCGAACACCAGGTAAGGATGTTGTCCCCGATGAACAGCCTTTTCTTCGTGGTCACCATGCCATTCTTTGGGAAACAGAGCTGAGGGTGGGACTTTACAGACAAAATCATGATTGCCAAAATGACGGCTGGCATGACAAAAAGATAAGCTTTATTGTCCAGAAATGGGAGCTGAGAGCACGAGACTTGGAATGAGCTGGAGTCTGAGGCCAGCCCCGCGCCCGTGCACCGCCTGGGTCACCCTGGGAGCGAGGGAGCAGGAGGAGTCCGCCAGCAGCCCTTCCTGCCCTTGTCCCTTCTCGCCACCTGCCTCAAGTGGCGGGCCTGTCCCGTATCTGTTGTTTTTGCTCATGTGAAACATCTTTTTCCCTCAGAAGGAGTGAGGTGAAGCATAACGTTAAGTGTTTTTTGCAGCTGGTTCTTGGCACCAGTTTAGGAGAACCCTAGTTACTTTATTGGCTGTCTTCATAGGCTCTGTCGCCCATGCTGTCTTCATTCTGGAAAGCAGTGCCGCTTTTCTTCCAGGTATTTCTGATAGGGTACTGTGGTCCTATAAACTACTTGAGGAACTTGGTATTATTTATTCTTCCACTAGATAGTAGCCATTTTTGCTTTTGTTTTCTTTGCATGTTCTCTTCATTGAGGTCATGTTAAGTTGCTTTGAAGAATAGCATTAACCAGGGCATTTTAGTTGGAGTGCTGTTTACAGTTTTTGGATGCTGTGTTATTGATTCAATCCTTTCACCCAGAAAGGAGCTCAGAAGAGAAAGTACACAGAGGGAAATATATTAAGAATCAGGTCTCTTGATGATAATTGCTTACCATGATTGAGAATGTACATTAATTACATCTTTGATAATGAAGTCATAGTTTTCAGAATGTTAGTAAGGTGCTCTTTTACATACATACAGTAAGTTACCATTTTATGCTTATTCTGGGTTACCTCATCACGTAGCTTGTCTTTTGGTAGGAAATTAAGGATTTGTTCATCTAAGATATTCATGGACTGGATTGGAAATACATGATCATCAGGATCAAGCCAGGGCGAGAAGCCCTTTGATTCATGAGCAGGATTTAAAGTGGTGAGGCATCCTTTCCCTTCCCAGGACAGGACTGCAGTGGAGAACTGACGCATATGTGTCTGTTTTCTTTTGTTTGGAGTGAGGCTGCTTTAGGTGCCTCCTAGCACAGCCTCCTGCTGCTGCCTGCAAACTCCGCTCCAGCTGGGTTCCCCAGGCTCCACACCCCCTGCTTAGCGGCCCCGCCCCGCCCCCCCCCCTGCTGGGGCTCCCAGGACTGTCCCCGCCCACACTCCGGGCTCTGCCCTGCCAGGCCCCACAGGGGCTGAGTGACGAAGTCTCCGCAAACTCCGCCAGTTTCCTGGCTTTTTCACCTTCTCAGACTTCAGCCTCAAGCGTTCAAGGGCGATGGGGGTGGTTAACTTTTCTTTATAGACTTTTATTTCAAATTAATGAAATTTTTCAAAGTTAGGCTTCAGATACGGGACTTGTTCTCAATACATTGTTTTTCCACTTAAAAAAATTAATTCAAGTCACACTTTGTAGGCCTCGCCTATTGATTTTTATCAGGTGTTGGCTTGTTTACCCTGAGTTATGACAAGAAGTTCTGCAAACACGGCTGGGGTCAGAGTTTCCCTGTTATCTGATTCACTTCAGGGCCACCTAGAGGAAGCCTGACGCCCAGTTGGCTGGGGACATTCAACATGTCACCAAGGAAAAGTATCCTGTCTGTCAGCAGCAGATGCAGGTGCCTGAGTCTGACTGCACACGCATCTCCCCACCACCATGCTGGGGACCCGTTTGTCCCCTCGCTGTTCCTGGTACCCTGCTGCATCTGCTTCACCTCTCCCTACAGGAGCGTTACAAAGCAGGTTCAGGACTTAGGCAGGAGGCCCAGGACGGTGCCACCGAGAGAGACGAGCCCTCTGTGAGCTCCACTGGGCCGTGGGCGAGTTTCCCTGTCCTGGAGCAGACGGGAGGCGGCAGAAACCAGTGCCGGGGCCCCGGGTGGGCTGAGAGGCTGCTGCTTTTCCTCTGAAATGCTGTTGCCTTCACTGCTCAGTTTCCTTGAACTTGGTCTCTGAACTGATTTTTGGAAGCACATGTATAACATCAAAAAAACCAAAAGTGTCAATTAGGTCAGTTGATCTTAAGCCTGTATCAGTGAGGGAACGAGCTAGCAGGTGACAAAAGGGTATGAAAGTGGAAGCGTTAGATACTGGGCAACAGGGCTACGTAAGCTACTAGTTACAAAATGAAATGTACAGTTACACGCTGCATTCCGGTCCCTGTGGACCCCATGTACTACAGTGGTCCCACAATATCAGCATGAGGCTGAGCTTTATAAGACATAAAAGCATGGGTGGTTCAGGAGGAATTTCTTTTTCTCTGACAGGAACTTGGAATAGATTCCTTGTCACCCCCAGCACCTCCACTCGGGGTGCACAAATTACATCCCAGTCCGTCAGCCGCTGGCTTGGGTCTGCACCGAGGAGCCCGACCCCAGGGCTACACATTCAGAGGGTGACAGCCCTCTCGGGTGTAGCTGGTGGTCCTCAGAGTGCACTGGTGGGAAAGCTTTGTTTGGGACCTGTTACCCTGTGCGGGAACACAGGCGCATGGAAGCTACCCTACCAAGGGTGAGGGTCCCGCCATTGTAGCAGAAGCTTTCCGTGCAGCGTGGAGCAGCCGCTGGCCCTGGCCATCAGCAGCGTCCCGCAGCAGGGTGGGACGGCTATGACAGTGGAGAGCCTGCACTGGCACGTCTCGTAATATTTGCTGAATGAAGCATATTTGCTGGAGTGGGAGGTGAAAGAACAGCTCTGAATCCAATAGTCACACATATTTGGACTGTTTTTCCTTTGCACTGGTTGCAGGAATGAAAAAAGAAACCTGAGTTCTGGTTGCTCCTGGGTCCTTCTCCCTGGGCCCTGTGTCGTATCACCTGTTTCTCTCCGCTTCCCCTTCTCCCTCTGCCTCATCTTAAAGGTGCATGTGGCTGCATGCAGATAGTCCAGGGTCCTCACCCCATAGTCTCTTATTGGATGCCATCTGCAGAGCCCCCTGTGCCCAGTAAGGTCACAGTCACAGGCTCTGGGGACAAGGGCCTGAGTGTCTTGTCGGGACATTGTACAGCACCCACAGTGGTGCCCTGGTGGAGGAAGTTCCTGGCACTCGGAGGGAGACTAGATAAGGAGAGGCTCTAGCAGCAGCAAAACCACTCATTTGCACTCTCGTTTTTATCCTAGGTTTAGAGAAATAGCGGGATCCTTAGAAGCCGCGCTTACAGATGTACTAGAAGATGCTCCAGGTAACTTCCCCCTTTTCTCAGGTAAATTCCCCAATAAATGCCAGGATGTCACTGAACGAGTTCACTGAGCTCACCAAGTCACCTGTCATACAGCATGTGAGACAGGCTGACTTTAATTTCTTTTTTAAGAGACAAAAATAGACTTTTTGTTTATACAGTTTCTTACATTGTAGAGATGATAAAAGGATGCTTTAAGAATATAGGAAGCAGACCTCATTTTCATTCCTGAATATCACATGGTAAAGAGACATAGTCCCTGGTGTGCTGAAGGAGTCAGCCCTTTTTATGGCGAACTGGTTCTAGGCTGCTTCCCTCCCAGGGCCCGGATGGCCCCTCCCACCCTGGGGTGGCTCACAGTGGGGACTTGGGCCTCCAGAGCTCTAGGTACCTGTCCTGGGACATAGGACAGGTGACACTGGTCAGCATGCACTTTCCGGACATGTTTGTGTTCCTTACAGCCTCCTCAGTCCCACATCGTGGTCACTCCTGGTCTCTAGGCCACTGCACTTGAGTTCCTGCCCCTTCATGTGCAGCTAAGTCAAGTTGTGCTCTTAGAGCCGGAAAGCTAGTTTTCATCTGTCTGTACCCAAAAAGCTTGTGTGTGATTAACTTCCTGCGTACAAGTAGTGTGCTCAGGTAGGGGAAGAGAAGACAAATGGAACAGCATACTTAAAAGCCAGGTTTAAACCCTGGCAAGTAGCTGCCACTTCAACTTACGTTTGTTGATTTGCTATCGAGACATGTTAGCAAATTACTCCTGAATGCTGTATGTTTAATGTTTAGCAAACTCCTGGGAGGTGGAATCATGGGAAATGAGGAAATGCTTCGCTGCGAGAGATGTGACACCCTGGGTCATGGCCACCTGGGCATTCACATCAACCTCACCGGCAGCCTCGCTGACCACATGGAGTTTTTCCATCAACCCTCGAATGCCTCCCATCTCAAAAAATTCTATTCTCAGCCTAGTTGTTCACTAAAGAAATACCTTGGTGGCCAAACAAGAATTCGGTTCTCAACCCGACAGCCCTTTCGTGCTGATACCAGTGCAACCAGGTAGCACGTCACTTCTCAGTGTTCGGAACGAATTAGTGCAACAGCTGAGGTTCCCCTGTGTGAGGCTGGAGCCGTTTGTTGACTGAGACGCCTGCCATGTGTGCTTTCCCTCCAGCTGGGAGCCCCTACTGCCTGCTGGCCTCGCACAGAACGTGGAGCAGCCTCCAGCGGTGCTGGTCGGAGCAGCTGTTCCTGCCGGCGCTGGCACACCGTCTGTGGAGACTCTCGCTGCAGGTCCTGGCGCGGTACTCCGTGTTTGTCCGCGAGGTGAGGGCCGGCCCGTGGCTCCACCGCCCTCAGGACTGATGGGAGTCAGAGATACGTTAAGCTAAATGCGCTAAGGTCTTAAAAGGCCCCGGTGCCACGAGAGGTCAGTTTGAGGACAGCAGTAGGCTCACTTCTCAAGCCTGTGTCCTGCTGTTTCCGGTTCCTGCTCGGCCTCTCAGCCGCCCCCGGGGGGCTGGCCCTCATCTTATGTTCAGGGCTTTGTCTGGTGGGAGGGTAGCGCCCCATGAGCTCATCTGCCCCGCTCACTCCAGAGTCCCCGAGGTGCCTCCAAATTAAAACAGATGCTCATTGTAAGGAGAATGTTGAGAAGTAAAGGGACACATATTTTACTACTTCACATTTAGAAGTTTAAAAATTATATGATCATTGAGATCAAAAGGTAGTAAAATCAATGAGCCTTTATTCATTTCAGAATACACTTCTTCACTTTTCAGGTTGTTGAATGTATTCCAAATCCACGCGCCTGTGGTGACTTATTAGGTGTGGTGCACAGAGCCCCTGGCCTGCTCACACGTGCACTGTGAGCCCCCACCTCGGCCAGGCCCCGCCCCAGCCTCTCGGGCTCGGAGGTGCCTGTCTCCAAGGGCAGTGTTGGGACAGACAGACGTGCCCCTGGTCACCGCCTTGTGATGAGTGTGCACACAGAGGCATTTGTGTTGTAAGGAAAGACAACATGGGGAAGATGTCACTCATCCAAGGGATGACTGTCCTCACTGACCAGTGACAGCATCACTTTGCATAGGACTCTCACACAAAGAGCACGGGCAGGCGAGTCAAACAAGGTCAGACTTGGCTCTGCCACCTTCTAATTTTGAGGCCTTAAGGAAATTAGGAGAGACTCAGGTTCTATATCTGGAAAGTACAGAAACGGCTTTCATCCGTTGTCATGAGGGGTAGAAGTACTTGTTGAATAACAATTATCGTCTAAAGTGTGTGACACATGATGCGGCTCAGTCAGCGTTAGCTTCCTCCTTCCCTCTGCGCAGAAAGGCCCCAGTGTGGGGGGATTGGGTGGGTGGGGAGGGGGACAGAGGGGAGCAAGAAGGGGATGGATGTAATACAACAACAACAAAATTTAAAAAAAAAAAATGAAGGCCCCAGCAGACCTGCCTGGCCTGTTAAGCCCTTTCTGGGGACCAGGGCTCCAGGGGCACCGCACCCTCATGCGACTCTGCTTAGGCCTGGCCGGCTATCCTGCATTCTTCTCACTAGCCAGCAACTCATACATGTGATAACTTAGTTTGCCTTGCACGGTCATCATTTTATTCTTTTTCTGATGCCAGTACTTCTCTTTGGTTCTCCCCTTCTAACAATACATAATGCAAGTGCTTTGTACTATTTGACACGTAACGAGGTTTGGATTTTTATTTTTGATGTTAATATTATTAATACTTGCACATTTATTAAGTAAACGCAGTAAATTAGTTACCTAGTGTAGTTAACTTCTTAAAACCTGTGATGTTCCAGAAATTGATTTGCCTTTGGTTTAGGAGCCTGTTATTTTATGTTTGCCTGTGACTCTTCGCCCAGGAATTAGACCCAAGCTCAGGGAGGGTAACGTCCACGGTCTTGAGGTTTGTTCCTGCGTCCCCCAGAGTCCTGCACACCCATGTAGAGACGGCATGGTGGGCGTCCGTGAGACGACCTTTCCTGAAACTTCGTAGACAGCTAGCATTTGATGGCGACTTGCCGACCCGCCTATATAAATGCCCACGCATCTCACTAGTGGGAAAGCATGTAATCATTGAAATCCTTTTTCAGCTTTTACTCAGGCCCATCTCTAACGAAAGCACCAAGGATATTAAAAAGCCTTTGGTAACTGGTAGCAAAGACCCTCCCGTTACCCAGGGAAATAGTGAAGACCAAGGAAGTGGCCCATCCGAAGCAAAGCCTGTGGCTTCCATCTCCAGCACTCAGCTCGTGTATGTGGTCGCCGACCTGGACACGCTGCAGGAGCGGGTGAGCCTGTGAATCCCACGTGCGGGGTGCGTTGTCCCTTAGAAAGTCCGCAAGGGCGAGACGCCGTCGCCCCGTGGGCTTAGACTGGGGTCCGGTACCTCCCGTGAGGAGTTGCTCGACCTGCCATGACCGGTGTGCGCTCCGCCCTCCAGCCCGTCTGGCCTCTCGCCCTGTTAACCTGCAGCCTCGGCTGCTTCTCCGATGGGACGGCCCGGGCTCCGCGCAGGCCACACCGCACGGCTCCTTCCCCAGCAGCTCAGCCTGCTGTGCGGGCGAGACCGGCCCCGGCGGGGTTTTCTCACTCATGCCCCCAACTATTTCTGGCAACATTTACTCTTCAGCTGCACTTTGAAAGTACTGAGCTGTTAAATTTTTCCCTCTGTTCTCTATGTACGTCCCATGGTTTTGCTTTTACCCTTAAGAGAGCTTTGTGGAATAGTTTGTGTTTAAGTGCTCTATTAGGTAACTGTGCTTTCCTCAAGTTTAAATAGTTTGTGGTGCTTAAACAGATATTGCGTGTTTGGAGCAAGAACATGGTCTTATTGGAAGAATAGAATGTGTTATTTATTCTCTGGGCCTGTTACCAGCCACAAAGCTGCTGTTTCCCGTCGTGGGTGTTTTCATTAAGAATTCTGCTTTTTTGTGATGAAAGTTACTGAATGTCCTGGGTTTAGTTTCAACTGTTCATTGACCGTATCCTAGAGACCGTAGATGCAAATAGAATTGCCTCTTTCTTTGATTTAAAAAAAGTAACTGAATCTATAAAGTGCCTATTTATTTCAGCTTCCAGAACTCATGGAAACAATCAAGCCAAAACTTGAAATGATTGGCTTTAAGAATTTTTCTTCTATCTCAGGTAAAAGCAATTCTTATACTTAGCAAATCTTGAAATAAGAAGTAATTTAAAATTAAACTGTAGACTGTGGGATATATTTCACCTATAGCACTATTCTCCTTAGCTCTAAAGCCTTAGTTTCTCTGTTCTGTTCTATGATTACAATGTCCCTAAATGAGAGATTGTGTTTCATTCTACTCATTTTATCGGATTTATTGTACACACTGTAAACGCTATGGCCACGTTTACCACAAGTTCCCGTCCAGACTGGCTGCAGTGACAGCCCAGTCCGTGTGTGTCTGCAGTGGCCCTGGAGGACTCCCGGGAGCGCCTGTCAGCCTGCGTGCCCGCCCTCAGCACCCGCATTGTCCAGGACCTGAGTGAGTCCTGCTTCAGCTACCTGAAAAGTGCCCTGGAGGTGCCCCGGCTCTACCGAAGGACCAACAAGGTCAGTGCCGTTCACGGGCAAGAATCCAGAGGTGGGACTATCTCACGGGAAAGCCGGAGGGAGGGGTCGTCTCTCGAGAGACCACGCAGGTTTGCAGGGAAAGCCTAAGACGAGCTCCTCTCTCCCAGCCAAGGAGGCGGCAGGATTTGGACAGAGAGCACATTGAAGCCCTGTACCTTTGTGGGATGGTTTTGTCTTCATGCCTTGCATTGTGAAACTGGAGTTTACCTTGCTCCTTTCACCCTATCATTGGAAGGACCTGCTTCCTCTGTTCTTGTCCTGGTCACCACGTGAGAAGCTGCATGAAGAAACACGAAGGGCACTGACTTGGGGAATTTATTTTTACCAGTGTGTTGGTTTTCCCCATTGAACTCTCATTTCCAGGCGTGACACTGCATTCTTGCTGGATCTCACTTAATTTTCCCTTGATTTTCTCCATCCCCAGTTATAAAGTTGGGTTTTAGGCAGTTTACACTTAAAATTATTCTCAGGAATTATGAAAATCTGCTAAGAAATGGTGCAGCTTTGGGAAATCCCTGGACTTCTGCAGACCTCCCTAGGGAGGGCCAGCCTCTGTTGTGTGACGTTGGTCTCTCTGCCACCTGCACAGGTTTGGGGTGTCGCAAGTGGCTCTTCATTGCCGTGCTGAGACTGAACTAACCTGGGGCTCTCCTTCTTTCCCTTTAAATCTGCAACACGCAGTAGGATTACCACTTCCCGCATCACCAAATTTTCTTTCTGGTCCGGCTTGAAGCTCCCACTTTGACGTGGAAGAGACAGACTATTTTATGTGGCCAAATACACTTTTAGTCCTCTACCAACCTTCCCCTTGTGTTCCGTAAGCCGTTGCATTTACCTGGTGCTCACATTGCACGTCAGACACGCTGCCATTAGTCCTGTCAAGTGGCTGCTAGTGTCCTTTCCAGACGAAGAAACCAGCATTTACAAAGTCAAGTTACCTGCCCTGGATCCTGCGTCCCAGAAAGCAGCCTGTTGACCAGCAGCATGAGCATCAGCCCGTGAAGCTTGTTAGAAACCTCTCGAAGCTCAGCCCCACTCCTCAGCCCCACAGGGAATCAGACCCAATACTGAACGAGGTCGCTGGGGGACAGGGGTGGGTGTGAAGTGACAGGTAGCAGCGCCCTAGGGAAGGGAGCGGCAGTGGCGCCTGAATCCAGGCGGGTGCTGGGTCCCTCCTGTTCTCCAGGTGTCTCTGCAGGCCACCTAGCGCCGCACCGTGGAAAGGATGGAGGGCGTACTGTCTCAGAGCTGGTGCGTTGCAGGCATCCTTCTCAAGTCGAGGTTTGCCTAACTTACTCTTTCTGAGCCCCTTTCACCTCTGCCACCCATGTTCCAGGAGGTGCCGACGACAGCCTCCTCCTACGTGGACAGCGCGCTGAGACCGTTGCACCGGCTTCAGAGTGGACACAAGGATAAGCTGAAACAGGCCATGATCCAGCGCTGGTTGGAAGGCGCCCTGTCGGAGAGCACTCATAAGTAAGTGACCCAGGGTGGGCTCCCCCGCGCTGCCCTAGAAAAGCCCGAGTCGGTCATCACCGAGATGGATGATCAGAGGGTAGCGGGTCAGTAAGGTGGTAAGAATGTGAAATTAAAAATAAATAAGTAAGTAACGGATATGAAATCACTTTGTCCCGGGACAAGGTGAGGGAGGGACTCATCCATCTGTGTGGACGGCTGAGCTGTGCTCACGCCCACCCCCAGGCTATGTGCAGCCAGCCTGGCCGGGGCTCCCACTGTCCTGGCACCTCCCGAGTCACACACCTTTCTGGGGGTCCAGGCGCACGGTCTGCCCCTGAGCCCTGGGGGTATGACTGCCTTTTCCGGTCCTCCCCACCCTGGACGCCCTCATACCAGCACCCCTTCCCAAGCCCGGTGCGTATTTTCCTTTAAGACCCTTTCTCTGCTGGCTCTGCCAGTCCAGGGTGGCCTTGGCCCTACTGTGTCATCAGAGGCCTTCCAGCAGGGCGGCTGTTCTCCAGGAGGAGAAAAGTCCTTACAGCTGATAAAGGATCAGCGTCCAGAGCCCTAGAGCCCTGGAAAGTAGACAGGGTCTTCAGAATCAGCCTGGGTGAACGAACCTTCATTTCTAATCCATCTCCTTTGCCCCAGATGCCAACATGCAGTTACGACAGAGTCTGTGACTCAGTTTTATTGCAGAATTTTAATTTTTAACTTTGCCATAGTAGTTATTTCAGTTAACCTAGGAGTTAAGTGGTATTTGTGGGTAAATTTAGAACTTCAAAATGAATTATTATTTCTATGTAAATGCCTGGTAATCAGCTTGTAAACAGAGTTTTTAAATATAATTTATTTATAATTTGGAGAATATATTGAGAATATCTTGAAGGCAGTTAGCTTTATTTAATCTTGAAATCCTTTGCCCTGGCTGGTATGGCATAGATTGAATACCTGCCACTAACTGAAAGGTCACTGATTCAGTTCCCCATCAGGGCACATGTGGGAGTTGCAGGCCAGGTCCCCAACTGGGGACGTGCAGGAGGCACCCAATCAATTGCACACTGATGTTTCTGTCCCTCTTTTTCCTCCCACCTTTTCCCTCTATCTAACAATAAATAAGAATAAGATCTTTAAAAGATACTTTTGCCCTTTAAAAAATGAGCTGTTCCTAGGACTGATTATAAATGTTACTTGTATTAGGGCATGAACTACAGATACTCATTCATTATATAAGAAAGATAATTTGTCCCATGATTTCTCTTAGTGTTCAGGACTAAAATTATAAACAAAATCCATGTATATATTTCTTAAGTTCTGAGGTATGCAGTGCCAGGGAGTCAAGGCCCTGCCTTTCTTTCAATCTCAGGAAACATTCAGTATTTACCATGGCTGATTTTGTTATTGGAAGTGAGATTTTATATTAAACATTTAATTTTGTCCTTGGCCGCCAGTACCAGGTAGTGTGTTTGGTGTTACACGCAAACATCTGTCTCACCTGTAGATGTCTTGTGTGCGCCAGGTACTACGAGACGGTGTCCGACGTCCTGCATTCCGTGAAGAAGATGGAGGAGAGCCTGAAAAGGCTGAAACAAGCCCGAAGATCCAACCCCAGCAACCCCGGTGGGTCCAGCAGTGGCGGCATGAGTGACGATGACAAAATCAGGCTGCAGCTGGCCTTGGACGTTGAGTACTTAGGGGAACAGGTAACCGCGATCCGTTGTCTGAAACTCAATTCTGAGGGTCACCCAGTGTTCACATGAGCCCAGGAATGCCGCTGAGGGCGCCAGGGAGGCTGGTCCCCATGCTGGAAAATGGGGTTGGGGCCCCCAAATACTTGAAGTGCAGATATTCACACCTGGGAATTATGAGCAAGAAAAGATAAAAGAATGCCAAAAGTTGACTTTCCGACACCCATTGGCTCTTCCGTGCAGTTACATCTGCTTGTTCTTCAGCGCTTGTGTTCACGAAGCCCGCTGGACAGGCCCTCATGGGGGACGTGTCCTCTGGGTCCCCTGGCTGGGGAGTGCCTGGCCTGTGATCAGTGCCGCATCACGGTCCTTTCAAATGTTAGCTGGTTGGTCTGCAAACAGCCAGAGAGCCGTCCTGGCAAAAGTCCCTCACCATGCGTCTTTACTTCACAAAAGAAACTAAGTCTCCTTATAATCGAGAACGTTTGTTATGAAAGCATCAAGGACAGATACGCACAGGGGGGCAAAGGGAAGGCATCCCTCATCCCAGCGTCCGGAGCAAAGCACAGCACTGCGTGGCCCGATCCACGGTGCAGACCTCTCTGGATCCTGCTGTGCACGTGCGATGCGGCTGCTGGTAAAGCGGGAACGCTGTGTGCCACCCCTGAGTTTCCGGAAGAACTCACAGTAGTTACTGTGCCAGAGCGTCTCAGTCAGTCGGGTTCTAAGAAAAGGTTGGTGTGTTAAGAAATTAAAACTGGCCAATTCTTTTTTGAGAGTTCTCCACTTAAAAAAAAACAGTTCACTTTGTTATGCTTTTATTGCGAATTTTCTTCGCCAGCCCGCAGAAGAGGCTGTTGCCCGTTAGATTCTGATGGGATGGACCAAGGTCAAGTAAACACACCGGCTCTGAATGCCAAGGGCTTCACCCAAAAAGCCCGGTTTTACAATAACTAAATCCTTTGTTCTAACAGGGAAAAATGTTCTGCCGTTCCTTAAGGAACTGCCTTCTGCTTATTTAGTGGAGGCTGGGGGTGAATATTTTATGTTTTATAGGGTTTTATTCCCACACTCAGTTTAAGTCGCAGTAACTTAGTTTGTTCTCGCGCCTTCGCAGATTCAGAGGATGGGCCTGCGGGCGGCGGACGTGAAGAGCTTCCCGGCACTCGTGGAGCTTGTAGCTGCTGCCAGGGACCCAGCGACAGCCCAGCAGCCCTAGGCACCTCGGCCCGGGGCCGGAGAGCTGGGCCGGCGCCGGAGGAAGAAAGCGGCTCTGTTCTCCCCGCAGCCCCTGGGCCTCGGGAGCGGGGCGGTCCCACCGGGTCTGCAGCCACAGGCCGTGCTGCACACCCAGCACATTTGGGTCTCCTTTCACCCAAAAAGAATACAAAAGCCTTTTTCCGTTGTATGGAAGATAGTTTTTAAGACATTTGAAACTTTCTACTATAGTTTACAGAGCAAATTATTTTATTTTTATTGTAAATCTTAGTGAGCAAGAGCTGATTTCTAAACTACGGTTAAAGTACATATATACCTATGAATATAGGACGCGTTCTCGCCGGCCCCACAGCCTGAGGGGCCCGGTGCCGTGGGGTGACCGCACTGCAGCATCCTCCTCCCGAGACTGCGCCCCGGCGGACCCCCTGGAAGAAGCTAGAAAGTGCCGGTTCTCCACCCTTCCACCAGGAGGAGGACAGTGCTCTGATCATGCTCCTTGCCCAGCCTCTGTCGGGAGCTGGAACCAGCCAGGGGGATTTATTTTCTAAATAAAAAGTGTCTGCCAAGAACAAGTGTACCTTTTCCTTATGAGTTCACAGGTTGCTACTCCTCGCCGGGCCCTGGGATGATGTTTCCCTCTGGGTCGGTGCCTCTGCCTTGCACCTTTTAGGAGGGTCCTGTGCACCACAGAAGCCCCCTTTAGCCGTGTGCACGTTCATTCATGGAACGTGGCAAACACCCGCCTGTCAAAGCCGGAGCTGCTACCCTTGCTGCCAAGCTGCTCCTGAGGTGGGCGAGGCAGAAGGGTTGGGATATGGGGAAGAGGTATTCAGAGCGTGTGGCTGATTCCTAACCTGCCCCTAACACACCAGCACAGTTGGGCTCAGCAGCGGCACCTGCCCTTTCCGCGTAAGGACGGTAGGAAGGCAAGCCCTGGCTGGGGTGGCTCTGGACTGAGCGCCAGCTTGCAGACCCAAGGCACGGTAGGAAGGCAAGTGCCTGTGTTCCTCCAGCTTCACATTTCTTTGCATCTTGGCCTCTTTGTCCAAAGGTTAGTTGCAGGGAAACAAAGGACAGGAGTAGGTGACGGGGAAATAAGCAGATCTGACAGTTCACAGAAATGACTTGGTTTCAGCCCAATAATGAAGCCAGAAGGACGAGGAGCCTGGAGGCAACTCCTGCTCTGCAGGTGACAACTTTCGCTGCCCCTGTGGGCAGCCCATGCTCTGGTCTTCAGAGCAACAGACCCCTGCGAGTGATGAGTGAGAGGGCAGGGAGGGTTCAGGACGGAATTTGACCTGCTTAGCCATGAGCACTGGCCCCCCATTCTGCGTCAGTGCAGCAGAGCAGGCAGAAGGAAAGGTGATGTGAAGCCTGCAGCAGCCGGGACATAGGGAACCTGCATCTGTCTCGCTGCCTCCAGGTGTCCCAAGTTCAGTCATGGTGGCCTGCAGGAGCTGTGCACGCCCCTGACCCAGAACTAGAAGAAGCTGAAGGGAACAGTCCAGCCAGGGGCCTACTGGCCCCTGCCAGCAGGTGACCTGCACCCACCTGCTTGGTGTGAGCATGTTGTGTTGCTGTGCCTTCCATTTCCCAGACTCTCTCGCCAGCTGGAAACTCAGGCAAGCCTGGGAGGGAGTCTGGGGAGCATAGTCCCCGCCTCAGTTGATAACCAACTCAGGGTCATCTTACCTCGCAGCCTGTCTCCTGTTTCCAACAGGGAGGAGAGCCATGTATCTTATCAGCCCTCTCCCGCTCCACTATGATCCCCCTTCCGTAGATGAGGATACGGAAATGGAGGGGTTGAGGTAACTAATAAGCAGAGTTTAAACCCAGGCAATAGTTCCAGAGCCCAAGTTATTAACCGCTAGGTAACGTCCTCCCTGGTATGAGTGTTGGAACAGAAGAGCAGCTGATCGGGGATTGGGACCCTGGCTCTGGAGATATATATATATTTTTAAGATACTATTTACTCTTGAGAAGGGAGGAAGGAAGAAAAACATCAAGGTTGCCTCTCACACGCATCCCATCCAGGGACCAAACCCTCAAACTAGGCATGTGCCGGGACGGGGAATCGAACCAGCAACCTTGCACTTTGCAGGACGATGGAGCCACCCAGTCAGGGCCTAGGCTGTTGATTTCTTTGACACCCATCAAGCCCTGGCTCAGTCCTGATCCAGTAAGACCATGACAATAGTGATGTCCTTAATGCCATACGTCCGATTCTAGGCTTAAGGAACAAGGATCTTGAGTTCAAAAGCAAACAGTCCCGGAACTCCTCTCCCTGGTTCCTCAGAACGTCTCCTCTATTTAATGTGTGTAATTACTTAGCTGTGTTTTGCAGAATTGCAATCACATCAACTTGGGAGATGAAGTAGTACCTTTTCATGTCAAACTAATATTTAAAAAAAATTTTAACATAGAATCTAAAAGGGGGTCGCAAGCGCCTGAGTCGGTATGCCGGCGTGTGCCAGTGCCGGGGACCAGGGAATGGGGTGGCGTGCATCCACGGGCTTCCAGACTTCAGAAAGGTAACGTGGTGTCTGCCCTGCGTAGCCAGTGACGTCCCCAGGTGTCTGGAACAGCAGCGGCTAACTAAAGAGCACACCTTGGCCCCCAGTGAAGAACTCTTCCCACAAAGAACTTCTGTAATGCAAAGGTTTTAAAGAGCCTCACATCTGTTCAGATGGCATTTTCCTGGCAAACGAGAAAACGTTTTTTGTTTGTTTTCTAAACTCAGTAAAGGAGGTGGGATCTGTGACTGTCATCCGTGGGATGTGGGAAGCCATCCCGGGCCACCTTAGCTCCTGGTCAGGTGCCCAGAATCTCAGACTGGAGGTGTTTCTAGTTGCTGAGTAATTAATTAAGTGACTGATGATTGGATACACACTTTACAACCCAGGAAGACTTAAAATTCAGTGAAGAAATGCAGAAGAAAAACAAACCCCTAGAGTTAATTCTCGCATTAAGTAATCAGCGAAATGTGGGTATTTTGTATCTTTGAAATGTCCTGACCCACATTCCTGGTCATAGGAGATGGTGGGATCAGACACCAGAGGTGGGTTGGCAACTCCTTACTCCTAGCAACAGCCAAAGCAGCGTGCGAAGTACAGAAACCCTTGAGTTAAAAACATTCTGTTCTGACCCGCCTGTGTGGCTCAGTGGAGTGAGCGCCAGCCTGCGAACTGAAAGGTCGCTGGTTCGATGCCCAGTCAGGGCACATGCCAGGGTTGCTGGCCAGGTCCCCAGTTGGGGGCGTGTGAGAGGCAGCTAACCAGTCGATGTTTCTCTCCCTCTCTTCCCCCACCCCCTTTCTAACTGCATTGTGACTGCACTGTAGGTGACCTCAGGATGACATTGCAGGTGGAGACTCGGGCTCCCTGCTGTGTCCCCAGGCCCAGCAGGAAGCTGGCAGCACCAAGAGTGACCCATAATGTAAAGGATGGACTCTGCGTGTTGACAACATGTCAACCTCCCCACAACCAGTGTCCCTCACCAGAGCAGGACATTCGTTACAGCAGATGGACCTACACCGACACATCGCCATCACCCCCTAATATTTGTTGAATGGAGCATATTTGCTGGGGTGAGGGGGATGGAAGCACAGTTCTGAATCCGATCATCACACCTATTTGGACCGTTTTTCCTTCACAGTTGTCGCGGGAATGGCAAAAGAAACCCAAGTTCTGATTGCCCCTCACCCCTTCTCCCTGGGTCCTGGGTCCCATCTCCTGGGTCCCATCTCCTGTTCCTCTCTGTTCCCCCTTCTCGCTCTGCCTTGTCTTAAAGGCACACAAACTGCACCCAGATAGCCTAGGATCCTCTCCTCACCTCTTGGCCTCTGTTCAACCCCATCTGCAGAGTACCCTGTGCCAAACAAGGTCACAGAGTCGCAGGCTCTGGGGACTAGGGTCTGGGTACCTTTTGGGGCCCTTATTCAGCCTCCCACAGTGGCCTCCAGGGAAATGGTTCCACTCCTGCTGGACCTTTTGGAACAGGACTTCCATAAGGGGCAGAGGTCATGATCCTGTTACTGTCATTCCTGTTAATGGCACCACAGGGTGGTTACTACTCATTTATTCCTTCAAGCGTTTCCCACTTTATAAATAAGGGCACAGGGGCAGAGAGATGGCATAACTTGCTTTGAGTCACACAGCAGTGTCAGGGCTGGGCTTCCTGCCAGCCCACTCATCTCTAGACCCCGCCTGGAGCACCCACCAAGCTTCCCCTAGGTGGCCGGCACACAGATAGGGTCACACCCACAGAGGAGGGAAGGGCCAGCTGTCCCCCTTGTCGCCAAAGGTAGGGAGGTATGCTGGAGGCCCGAGGTGGCCTGGGGAATGTGCAGGGGACCCGCTGAGGTGTGCGTCTGGGCCTCAGTCAGAGAATCAGACCCCCCACCCGTGCTCACGCACGCTCTGGTCAACCTCAATGCTTTGGAGTTTGACAACAAGGGCCCAGCGGAATGGCAGGCTCAGCCTGGACGCAGGGCAGGACCGGAGAGCACCTGGCCAGCTCTGAAACCGGCCACCCCCACTCCCACCCTGGGTGCTGCCCAGCCCCTGTCCCCACTGTCACACGCGCCTCAGCGCTCATGGTAGCTGCTGTATCTCCTTGCCTGCTGTGTTATTCCGGGTCTATGGGAGGGAGGAAGAAGTGCTTTCTGTCCCCAGCATCCTCGGTCACTGGTGAGCAGCATGGACCTGCCAGCTGCCCACCCTCCTCAGGCCTTGTAGGAGGTTTAGCAGGCGGGGACCTAATCCCCCTGAGGAGGGCAAGCAGGGACACCCCAAGGACAGAAGGAACGTGCACATGTAAAGGCTTCTGTCTTCTGCTCTCTGGGCACACACGTGACAGCCTGACCCTGTGTCCCAGGAGTGAAGAAGCGACCATCTGTCCTGCTCCCTCCCCGCCGTGTGGGGCTGCAGGGCCTCCTCAGGCCACCTGCCCATCACAGGCAGCTACTGTCACTGAGGAAGGACAGGCTCAGCTTCCTCAAAGTCCTAGAAAGCACTCCTGTCCATACGGGTTGTCTGCTAAATGGCGTATAACTGTTCTGCTACGCGGAAGAATTTTTTCCCTTTCGGCCTATGGTTGTAAGACATTTATTAATAACACAGGACCATCGGCCACGCTGTTACATTCTAACGTACATTCAGATGCTTGTGTTCTTCCAAAATCTCACGTCAGGAGGAAGAAAACCCAGGCATTGTGGACACAGCATGCAGCTAAATCACCCCCCGCCCCGCCCCACCCCCCGTACTACATACAAACCCGGAGCAGCGAAGAATGTGTATTTTAATGTTAAAACCCAACTTCTGCTTCCAATTAGAAAGGAAACCATTGTTGGTCTCCCAGACGCGTTGGTCTGAGCAAACTATTTCCAGAACTGCTGCCCTGTGCTGAGCGCTGGCTCTCAGCTCCCCAACCCCCGTGCTCCCGAGATAAACCTCAGGACCCGAGGGCCCGCTTGGCCCACGGATCCTTCTTTCCAGCTCCCAGCCTACTCATCGGAAGAAGAAGAGGAAGACCGTGGTGACAAACTCGTGCCGTTGCGCCTTGCTGCCCTTGCCCAGGGTGGCGGCCGCGTGCCCGCAGCCCCCCAGCCTCACACCGCGCTCCGTGGGTCGGCCACGCGGCCCAGGAAGTGGAGGGCGGTGGAATCTTGATCGTACACGGCGAACAGGAAGGGGCGGTTCAGGGTCATGTCCAGGACCTCCGGTCCAGCCGGCCGCGGGGCAGGCTCTGCAGGCTGCCGCCCCTCGTCTGCTTTGAGTTCAAACAGGACACTGTTCAGCACCTGCAAGGCAGCAAGAGTTGGGGTGGAGCCCGAAAGCTCCGTGGGGCCCACGGATGGCAGAGCAGAGCTGCCTGCGGTGGGGGACGTGCCCACCTCTCCAGACGGATGCACGGCGCCGGCGGCCCTCAACGTGGGAACTCAGCACAGCACAAGGGCTCCTCCCCAGAGTGCCTCTCACACCTGCCCCTTGCCACCTTCCGCCTTGCTGGGTGGGCTGGGCAGAGCCCCTGGCCCTCCCACCCCCGTAGCCCACCAGGGCTTGGACTGTCCCGCTCATTTAGCACGAGGGCTCCTGGCCCCCCAACAGTGGCCTCTGAGGCCAGGACAGGGAGTGGCCCCATTTGTCCCCAGCGCTGAGCAGTGCCCAGGGCACCATCCTGGGGGCATCAGGAGAACCTGTCCTCTGTAGGGCAATTCTCTGCAGCCAGGCATAGCCTGACAGGGCCGGCCCTGGGTTGGGGGCACCTATTCTCCCAATCCCCACCCCGGCTAGGTCAGGCTGGGCAAGCCACAGAGCACAGGGTCAGGGGGAAAGGGGTATAGGGCGGGGTTGCTGCTCTCTGCCTGTCTCTGAGAAGCCCCACCTTGGGCGCACACCGACCTGGTCATACTCTCCTCTCCCTCCTGCCCTACCCCACCTTCCAGGAGCTTCCTCCATGTCCCTTCCATTTCCCACCCCCCGAACCCACAAACCCAACTCAGGCACGGGTCACATGGTACCTGCCCGACTCGGAGGTTGGCATCGCTGATTTTGCCCAGGTTCGCCTCCGCACCCAGCAGGGTGGGCAGCTTGGCCTGGGCGAGCAGGTCCTGCAGGTCGTAGGACCCTCGAAGCGCCAGCTGGGGCATGGTCAGGCGGATGGCCCTGCGGAGATGATCCCCAGTTAGGGCGGCCGCAGGCAGCCCCCAGAGGGAGGCCTGGGCCACAGAGAGGGGACCAGGAAGCCAGCCGGCTGGCCCGAGTCCCAGCTGGAGGGAGTGCTGGCCAGTGGGGAGAAATCACTGCACCACCGTCGGGGAGCAAATGACCTGAGCGGCAAACCAGAGGTGTCTGGAGTCAAGCGTAGCTCCCCGAGAAAGGCCTCTCCCCCCCAGGTCTCTCAGGGAGCCAAACCCTGCTGGGAAGCCAACCCCCAAGAAGCCCTCGGAACACAGAAGTGGAGCCTGTGTCTGGGCTGGTGTCAGAAAGGCCCCCGCTCAGCGGGCGCCCAGACATGCGCTCTGACCCCTCCAGGTAGCTGGGGGCCCAAGGAAAATCACCTCTCCTGCTCCCAGAAAGAGGGTCACTAATAAATGGAGCACTGAGTCAACAGACGACAGCGCGATGAGGGCGGATGCAGAGGCTTCCCGCTCTGAGCAGCAGGGCCTGCATCCCTACCCTGTGCCCAGAGCTCAGCCATGTCCCCCTACGTCCCCTCTCGTCCTGAGCGGAAGGACCGGGGCAGCCCCCCACTTGCAGGAGGTTCTGAGGGATTCCCTAGGGCCCGTACCTGGGGGACAGGTTCTTGGTCCACGTCAGAAAGTCGTGCTGGAAGGTGAGGGCCTCAACCTCCCGCAGGGCCGAGTTGTCATCGGGCTGAATCAGCAGCAGGCCCACATTCTGGCTGAGGGGCACCCGCGTCATGGACAGGTTGTTGTGGGCGTCGCTCCAGTGCTGGAAGGTGCCCGTGCCCGACAGCATGGGGACTGACACAGAGGTGGTGTTGTCCACCCAGAACTCCTGGGGACCCGCCAGCAGGGAGAAGCCCTTCATCTTCCCTGGAGACCCGGACAGAGACACAAGGGAGTCAGCCCGCTGTGCAGGCAGGTGGGCGCTGGGCAAGGGCTGGGCTGAGAGCCAGGCCTGGGCAGACAGACCCCGGAGGCCTGGCTCCTGCCCCCACCCACCCCTAGGACACCCTAGGGCCACTGCATTGTCCTGAGGGCTGGTCATGTCCTCCTACTGCAAAATGCAGCCACTGTGCATTTGCTAAGGTAACACCAACTGGCAATGATGAAGGCATGGGACAGCCAGGCACCAGCCTGGGATGGTACCCACACAGGACATCATACAAGATCCAGGTGCAGCACCACATGTGACAGGGGCTGCCACTGTCCTCCAGGGTCCTATGACTTTCTCAGAGCCATAGCCTGCAAGCTGGGCATGTCCCCTCCAGGAAAGAAGGCTGCATGTCTCAAGACACCTGCAGCCCCGTTGTGCCCAGTGGATCTGCGGATGTGCCCTGAGCGCCCGTCCTGCTGGGCCCAGCTGGGGCTGAGCCCTCTGTCCCCTGCCCGGCAGCCAGTGGTGGCAGCTACTTGCAGAGCTGAGCTGCAAGCCAACTCTCATGGAAGGCACTGTCACCCAGCATGTCACCCTGGCCACGGGCTCTCCCTCCCTCTGAAGTGCCCCTTCTGGCCTTGAAAGGCCCATTCTGTGGTGTTTCTGGGAAGAAAAATGAGGCTGAGGAAGAGCTGTCGTGAACAGCCCTGGGGAACCTGGCCCTGAGTAGAGGAAGCTTAAAAAAAGTCACCTTCCTTCTCACTGAGTCAGGGATCCAGGGCCAAGGGGACAGTTGTGGGGTGGGGTGGAAGGACGGCGCTCCTGGTGGGAGGAGCTGGGCCAGCTTTGCCGTCTGTCCCTCCATCCCAGGGTCTTGTGAGAAGGGAGAGAGGACCCACTGTGCTTTGGACCAGGAGTGCCTTGGCGGTTGACCAGAGCAGCTGGGGTAAGAGCGGGGGAGCAGGAAGCTTCGGCGGGACCCTCTGTGACCACACGGACAGACCCGGAGCATCACGCTAAGTGAAACAAGCCAGTCAGAGGAAGACTAACACCATGTGACCTCACTCATATGTGGCACCTCATGAACAAAGCAAACTAACAAACCAAAAGGAAACAGACTCATAGATACAGAGAATGCACTGATCGCTGTCGGGGGGTACGGTGCGGGGCTGGGTGAGAAAGGTAAAGGGGTTAAGCATAAAAACCTTCAGACAAACGACAGGATGGTGATTACCAGAGGGCAAGGAGGCAGGGGAGATAGGAGGGGGTTAAGGGGAACGAAAAGTGATGAGAAAAGACGACCTGGGGATGATGGACACACTGTACACCTGAAACCTGTATCATTTTATTAGCCAAGGCCAACCCCAATAAATTCCATTTAAAGAATAAAAAGAAGCTTCAGCCCTGACTGGTGGCACAGTGGATAAGACACCAGCCTATGAACAGAAAGGTTGCTGGTTCGATTCCCAGCCAGGGCACGTAACCAGGTTGCAAGCCAGGTCTGTAGCTGGAGGCAGGTGAAAGGCAACCACACATGGATGTCTCTCTTCTTCTCCACCTCTCTCCCTTCCCCTCTCTCTAAAAATAATATTTTTAAATCTTCTTTAAAAAAAAAAGAAGCTTCAGGTAGCCTTCCTCACACACTCACCCTTGGGGACCTCAGCACCCGCCCACCAGGCCCAGCTGGAGTCTTTTTACTTCTGAGGGGGAAAAAAAGACTCCAGTTTTTCCACCAACAAACTAAAACAAACAGACTCCGGAATGTGAACCCGGGGGGCTGTCCCCTTCCCTCTGCTCATCTGAAAAGCACCACCCTTGTCCGGAGGTTCAGTATCTCTCTCCAGGTTAAGTCAACGGATGTCAGGGAACCTGCCAGGGCCAGCACCTGGGCTCGAGGTGACCGCAAGTGCCGGGCAACGGGCACCTGGCGCTCACGGGATCCGAAAGTCCCGGCCTGCGCTAGTTAGAAACGTCTATCATGCACCGAGGTGGTCGTAACAAGACATTATTATTACTACAGGGGGATAGAGCCTCTTTTAGTCACACAGTCCGCTCATTTCATAAATGGACACCCTGGGGCGGGCAGGAAGGAGGTATGCGTCTCCATTCGGTGGAAACTGAGGCAAGGAAAGCCTACGGGGAGAGGTCAGCAGGCTGGGCCCCCCGTCGGGGCTGGGAGAGCGCCTAGGAGTTCTGCATCCTGGGTGCGGTGCGCCTTCCCTGCGTCTCCCCCTTCTTCTTGCCCAGGTCTGCCCTGCAGAATCATGCGCACGGGCACTATTCGGAAGCAAGGCCCATTTCTGAGACACCAGCGGCTCTCTGGCTCTGCCTTTTGGGGGTCTTTCTCAGCGAGCTCCCCCCATGGGGCTGCTCTTAGGGACTGCACGCCAGCCCATTCCCCGCACCCCCTCTGCGGTGTGGTGGTCCTCGGCCGGATGGCCGGCCCCTGTGCAAGACTCTCTGCCCCTGTCACCTGTCCAATCCGACCTGGGACCTACACAATGAGTGGGGTCTGTCTTCTTCCTCCACGGCCCTTGGGTGGCGGCCGGAGGTCCTTCCCTGGGGCAGTTTTGCAAACCCCCTGCAGGTGACTCTCTTTAATAGCCTCTCTCCCTCCAGCTCTGTCTTCCAGGGCTGGCTGGCTTGGCTCCCTGTTCCCCCACGAGGCTACTCCCCTGGATCAAATCTCCTCAATGTCCCTGAGACGCAGGCTTCCCCACCCACCCATCAATCACAGAGCCACTAACGCGCAGCTCGCTCTCCGGACCGTTTGCCTGGACTATTGCACAATCTCCCCGGGGCCCACCCATCTCCAGCGTGCACAGCGCAGGCCCCTGGCACGACCTCTGGGCGGAACGCTTGTCCACTTGGACGCCTGCCACCAAAGAACTCTAACCTTCCCAGCAGCGCATTCAAGGTCCCAGAATCGGGCCCCAACCCATCGTCCCCGCCCCACCTTCCACCGGTCCCCCTCCCTCATCCTAACATCCCAATCTGGGTCCTCACCTTGAACTTGGCTGCCTTTGCTTGCTGGTTTCTCTTCACGGCAACCCTACTCCTCTTGTCACCCCCAGGCCTTCTGTCCACTCCCCAGGGACCCTTCCCCTGAGTGCCCTGCGCCTCCCAGGCTACCTTGGTGGTGGCTTCCACCCGCAGCTGTCTGTGGCCAAGACATTCGCCCCCAGGAGGTGTTTCCCTGTTACGCTTCAACAACCTGGGGTCAGACTTGCGCATCCTACCGGGCGCCCCTGAGACGCCCACCTCAGCATCTGGCCACTTCTCAGTGATTATTTGCTGAATGAATGAGCCACCTGGGTAGCAGGGACAGCTTGGGAATGAGCCTTCCAATCTGCACACACAAAGTGGTTGTTTTCTACACGGGAAAGCGACCGCCTCAAGAGACAGGAACCCAGCCACCCTGAGCATGGAGCTGGGTGGTGGTGAGATGGGAGTTCGGATCCCAGGTCCCCCACTCATGGCTGGGCCATCTTGTGTAAGTGGTTTTGTTTTTCTGGGTCTCTGTTTAGATGCCCAAGGAGGGGCTCATTCACGGAGCCCAGGGGGACAGCCACTCCTGTCCTCCTTGAGAGTGGCCCGCAGGTACATGTCATGCCTACCACCCTGCCCACCTCCAAGGCTGAAACATCGAACACCAAAGCCACACAGAGAACTGCCTCCCTTGGGCACCAGCCTGGGGGCAGATTTCACCGGGAGACTTTGCTTTACCTTGAAAGTGGACGTAGGCGTCGAAGATCAGGGTGCTGCTTTGACTGACTCCCGTCAGGGGGCTGCTCATCTTCCACCCTGTGACAGCCTGCATGAACCTGTTGATCTTCTCAGCAGCCAGTTCTGGGTCCGTGGACAGGTCTAGAGAGCGCGGGAGGGTGACAGGGGCGAAGGGAGCCAGGCCCTGCACGAAAGACTGCTTCAGCCGCAGGTCCGGGGCGGTGAACAGGCCCACCACGGTGGACAGGAGCAGTCTGGCCTGGCTGTGAGCCCCACCCTGCAGGACCAGCAGGCCCTGGATGGTCTGAAGGGTGGAGAGGACCTTGTGGCCATCCAGCCGGGAGGTACAGCTCTGATCCTCCCCAGGGACACCCAGAAATGCCTGCAGTCTGTGGGCTGTGGGGTCCAAGGCCCCCAGGTAGAAGGAGGCCAGGGTGCCGAAGAGAGCGGTCGGGGACAGGATGGCCCCGTCGGTGGCGGTCCATGTCTCAGTCAGCATCTTGTACATGCGGAGGCCCATGAAGTTGAGAAGCATCCCCACTGTGGCCACCTGCATCTTGTAGTCACCCTCCAGCTTCTGGGCAGCCTGCACCAGCGGCTCCCGCAGGGCCACCTCATCCACCGGGGACGTCTTGGCCTGAATGGGGACAGGTGTGAAGGTTGGGTCTTCAGGCGCCTCTGCGCCGGGCTTCTCCAGCTGGTCGCAGGTGGTCTTGCTGTAGACCAGGAGGTGGAAAGGGTGGATGTACACCCGGTCTGCGACGGACAGGCTGGCCCAGGCCAACAGGCAAAGCGCGGTGGCCATCAGTTTCATGCCTGCGGGGACCCTCATCTCTGCTGGGGTGCTGACCCTGAACCGTCTGGTGAAGAGACAAAGGGGATTATTGAGTGCCCTCTAGCCAGACTTGTTCCCATATCCCCTGCAGCCTGTAGCCTGGAGAAACCCATCCATGTCTGCAAATTTCAACAAGAAGAAATGGATTTAAAGGGCCAAGGAAAACATCTACCGGACCCAGGGGCAAGACATCCGGTCATGGGTGAGGCGCTCTTCTGCAGGGTGCCGTCTGGGGGGCTCATTTAGTTTATGTGTTGTTGCCTTTTTATAACGGTGGGCCTACCCCTTCCTGTTTACACAGGCCTCAGGTAAAAGGTGGAGTCATGAGGGGAACCTGTGGACTGAGTACGGGGAAACCCCACCGGACAGCCCACCCTGCTGCGTAGTTAAACAGACCCCTCCCTGATCTGCATTTGTGAACCACACAGGCACCCATTGGGGTGCAGCAACTTTTCTGGGGCGTTTTCAAGGCAAAGGCTGTTGTTTGCTCTCTGCTGTGATCAGCCCTCAGCCAGCAGCCTGCGCTCCACAGGTGGTCCAGGCCTGGGTGGGGGTCCTCCTGGCCGCCTGGTGGGCCTGACCCACACTCCCTGCAGGTCTCTTCTCCCTCACCCCTTCTTGGTCTCCCTCTTCACCTGCCCCTCCTTCCCAATGTCCCTATTCTTGGTGCATCCACCGCTCAGTGAAAATGGTGAGGATGGCTGCTAACACATCATCAGGTTTATCATTGTCAGGCACTGCTCTAGGCTTTTCCTACAGCAGATGGACACAGGACATCATGGGGCAACTGTCCCTGCCACGCCTGAAACCACACTGCTCTGATCACCTCGTAAGCTGTGCATTGTTGACAAGTTCGTGTTTCCTCATTTCTGTTTAGTGTTTATTGCCTATCTCCTCTAACGTGAATGCAAACCCATGAGAACAGGGTTCTTGCTCCGTTATTTTTCACTGACATATACCACCCCACCACCACCTCCCCCACCCCCTGAAAAATGCCCAGGATATAGTAGCTACTTGAAAAGTCATTTTTAACTTCATTTGCAGAGGCACAGAGAGAGGTTCCCTATGAGCTCAAGGTCACACAGCTAGTAAGAAACTAAGAAACAGGACTGGGATTCAAACGCAGACCTTAAAACCACAGTCCACGCACACAAGCCACTGATCTATACCGCCTCTTGAACAACATCATAATTTGCCTTTGGCCCTGGCTGGTGGCACAGTGGGTAGGCGCTGGTCTGCGAACCCGAAGGTTGCTGGTTCGATTCCCAGCCAGGGCACATGGCCAGGTTGCAAGCCAGGTCTCCAGCCAGCTCCGTAGCTGGAGGTAGGTGAAAGGCAACCATACATGGATGTCTCTCCCCCGACCCTTCTCTCTAGAAATAACAAATAAAATCTTTTTTAAAACATTTTTAAAAGAAGAATTTGCCTTTGTAGTTTTTCTGGAAGTTGAGAAAGTGTTTTCTGCTGCCTGCACAGGCCTCGCTGTGCATTCTGACTGGGAGAGAACTCAGTGGACCCTTGGCCACCCTGACCTTGCCCTGTGCCCGCTCCAGAGGACCCAGCCCTGCTCAGAGGGAATAGCAGCACCGGCCACCCTGCCAACTTTGGGAAGGTTTGGGAAGGCAGAGCCCAGGGTGGGGCTGAGGGCTGGGCACCTTCTGAGTCTCCAGGGTAATGTCACCTGTGGCCCAGGTCACCACTGGCCCCTGGCTCCTGGACGCGGGTTAGCTCGGCACCTCCCCACAGAGCCTCCAGCCTTCTAGGCCCAAGTGACAACTTGGCTGTCCCAGGAGAGCCAGGAGGCGGCTGGGACTTAGGACAGGCGTACGGAGAGCAGTTCTCTGCTTACCTTCTTCTTCTGTCCCCAAGGCAAGGGGCCTCTTCCTCTGGCCAGCCTTGGACAAGGAGGCCTATTTATACCGGAGGGGTGGGGATGGAGCCGTTCCCAGGCTGTTCTGTGCCCAGGCTGGGAAGAGGGGGTTACATCACAGTGGGGGTGGGGGCCTCCGCAGCCAGGCCCCACCAGGGGGCGGACGCCAGAGGGACTCTCAAGCTGGGACAGCTTCCAGGAAATTAGGCTGATCCATGTGCTTCTTTGCTGCTGAACAGAATGAGCTGGTACGGGGTCAGTTACTCATTTACTGAGGTTCACCCGAGCTGGGGCCGCGGTCACAGAGGTAGCAGCCGCAGCCCCTGAGGGTGTGACGTGCATCTGACCGGGTGGGATGTGCTAACAGAGCTCCCCTAGGGGGTAGGCGCTCCTGAGGGACCCCAGCATGCTCAGCAGCCGGGCTGACTTCTGTCCCTGCAGCCTTGAGCGGCTCAGCGCTGTCCACAAAGCTACGCGGCCCCCTGACAGCTGCGGAGAGAAACGCACAGCACCAAGGCTTGCGATCCAGCCCGGGGGAGCCGGCTGGACACCGGCAGCCGCACAGCCAGGTGGAAGGGGCCCCAGCAAACGCTTTCAGACAGCGGGAAGGAACGCACCGTCACAGCTGGGGAAGCTCCCAGGCCGTGTCACTGGAGTCAACCCTGGAAGGAGAAACGTGTTGGGCTGGGCTGTGGAGGAAGGGATTTTAGAGGGAGCAGCTTACACAAGAGTAACAAAGGGTTGGGGGGAAGGAGGGACACTTTTGCAGGGATGCCAGCAGGCCCAGAGAAGTGGGGGCCATTGTAGCAGCTGAATTATTTCTGTTCCCGGGGTCCCCTGGACACTGAGAACTGGGCAAACACTGCAGGAGCTGCTGACACACAAGATGAAACCTGCCCACCACCCACTCCCCAACCCCCGACTGGGTCTTGTGAAGCAAGTGGTGCAGAAAGGAAGATGCTGTCTGGACCCTCAACTCCATGCCTAGAGGTCAATGTCAAGGCCACAGAGGGAGCAATTGAAGATGTCTGAGCAGGGCGGTGATATAATGCTGGAGTCCTGCTTTTAATGTTTTACTCTGGAAGTGACACTGATAGAATGGAGGAAAGATGGAGAAAGCATCTAAGATCAGGCGACCGAGAGCATGATAATGACCAGGACAGAGCCTGGGCAGCACAGAGCTTTGGGGAAGGAAGGCAGAGCTGGCTTTTGGGCTGTTTCTTTCCAAGCTTCTCTTGGTCCCCGATACTGGAGGCTTAGGTGGACAGTTCCAGTGATGGTCAGGAGGTCTGGGCCCGACACACAGAGGTGGGGGACAAATACACGCCTGCCTGCGGGGTGGGAGGGCTGACCCGGTTGCCTGGGCTCCCAGCTTCTTCCTCCATGTTGACTAAAAGGGATTTACCTGCCTTCTTCCTCTGCCCGCCTGCCATTCCCTGGGCGCAGGTGCCCCTCGACCTGAACCCTTCTATCCATCCTACTCGGGCCTCACGGTTCCCCAGGTCACTCCCAGACCACACCTGGCTTCACAGGGCAAGCTGGCTCCTGTCACCCTCAGACCACAAATTCTCCTCCACCCTCCTGCCTCTGCCACCCCCACCCACGGACCCTCTACCCTGGAATCAGGTCACCTCTGCCTGGTCCATTATCTGTGCCCTGTGATCTGTGTCCTTCAGTGAGTCACCTCCTCTTTCAGTGCCTTCTCCCTGAGAGTCCCTGTCACATGTTTGTACATCCTGTGGTATGTTTGAAGACAGCTTCTCAGGGATTACAGCGCAGGTCAGAGTTCATTCAATGGGCCCCAGGTGGGAGAAGCTCTACGAAAATGTAAGAAGTTCCCTCTTGTAATGACCTGGTATTGGGGGAAAAATAAGGAAATGATCCTGGTTAGGTTGGACACAGCAAAGATGTCTTCTGAAACATTTTTCGAGGTGAAAGGCCCTTCTTCAACTCCCAAGGCTGACCATCAGCTGGGAGGATTTTCTCTGTGAGGCTTCTAAGAGCTCAAATCAGAACATTGCTGGGGCATGTTCTCAAGAATGTAAATTATTCTCAGAAAGAGTAGTCACTCAGACACAGACTTTTGATGGAGTTCAGGTTTGGAACACTTTCCTTTCCAATGGGTGCTATTCTTATGTGTTCATTCCATCCTGGGCCGTTAGGGACGGTTAATCTGAATCAAGATTGTAGAGTGAAGAGCAGGTACCGGCTACAGAAATCGAGTGGCCATGCTCGGAACCAGACCCAAGAGCTAGCCATGGGCCGTCGGCAGACTGGAGCCACAGGGACGTATGAGTCAGGGGTGCCCTTGGAGCTGATGGCCTGAGAAGGCCAAGGCTGCCCTGTGGCTACCGAAACAAAGTTTGGTCTGAACCAGAACCTGCCACCTCATCTCCTGCCCAGCCAGGAAGTCCCGGACAAACACCCACAAACTCTTACTCCAAAGCAAAACAAAGACAAACCCGGGAAAGGCAGAGAAGCTCTGTTTTCGTATGTGGCGCAATCCGACTTGGAACCCGCTGGGATGAGGCAAGGGGAAAATGAGGGTTAAACACAGCAACCAGGTCTCCAGTTTTGCTTCTGGGACAAAGTTTGTCTCCCGGGGACGGCTTTCTGCCTGGGTCGGAACTGTTAGCTCCTGAACATGCGTGTGCGTCATGTGAAATAACAAAGTTCTGGGAAACATCATGATTGGAGCATGTTTCAGAAGTTATAGCCAAACGGACGGATTTTCTTGGTCACCAATTACAGTTGTACAAATCAGAAGGGATTTGTTTGTCTGTATCAATTTCAACATTAGGTGGTAGGATTAGGGAATCCAATTTCAGAGTCTTATCATGAGTAACAATAAACTTTGGGCCAAGCGATGTTGGATGCTGGCCCCTCATCTCTCCCTATACTTTCCTCCTTTATCCATGACCACATAGAAATTAAGAAAGTAAATACTCACTTTCCTAGCCCCCTCTGTAACCATTAGTGGTCCAGTAAGTTGGAAATTTTGGCCCATGAGACCTAAACAGAAATCTGTTGAGGGTCCTTTCACTTTCCCTTTACAAAGAGAGTCAATGGCTCAGATTTTATATGTGTTGTTCTTCCTTCCTCGAATGTTGATGCAATGTCTGGAAAGACAGCAGCCACCTTGTAAGCATGAGGCAACACATAATAAAGTTGTTTTTTTTTTGTTTTTTGTTTTTTTTTTTTTTAATTTTATTGTTGTTGTATTACATCCATCCCTTTTTGTTTTTTTTTTTAATTGGACTTTTGATTGGCATCAGAACCGGTACCAGCAATTGCCTATCTCTGGAGCTTAACTTGTTTGAGCACAACTAGTCACATTCCAGACAGTTACATACAGCTGAAAACATCCCCAAAGAATACAGCTTTTAGTCCCACTCGGAGGCCAGGAGAGCATTCTTCAAAAACGCAATTCCATCGAATACGGTCTATTTCCTGTCAAATGTCAGCCTCCTTGAACAGGTTTCCTGATATAATTAATTTTAGTTGGTCTTAGTTTTAAGCGCGTAGTCAAAGGATGAAGTTTAACCATTTCCCAGCTGAGGTCATGGCTCTATGCCTTGAGTGAGTAACCAGGTGAGCTCCAGGTCTTGCAATTAGCTACTATGCAGCACCCATAACTAACCCTATGATGAGGCTCTGGATTATGGCTCTGCCTCTATTTTCAATAAGATGAAAATAGGTTATCCTCCCTTTATCCATTCCCAGGAGGTTTCGTGGTTTTAACTAAAGTCTACAGGGTGTTGAGCTCCTCTAGGAAACTGTGTATGAACCTTGATGATCAACACATTACCGGTGCACAGGACTTTTTGAATAACAGCTATGATCATGAACGATGGATGAAAACAATCATATAATGTGCATCCCAGAAGTTCTGTATTCATAGTAATCTATGGTTAATCCTGGCCAATAAGAGAAACTTTCAAAAAAAATAGGAGGAGCATTCATCTATTCCAGGGATTGGCAAACTACAGCCCATGGGCTGAATCTGGATCACCATCTGTGTAAATAAAGTTTTATTGGAACACAGCCACACTCTTTCCGTTACATTCAGTCTGTAGCTGTTTTCAGGCTATAAGAGCAGCGCTGACTGGTTGTGACAGAAAACATGGGATCTGCAAAGCCTAAAATAGTTATTCCCTCGCCCTTTCCAGGAAAAGCTTGCTGACCCTTAATCTATTCTGCCAATGAGAGATGCATAAAGCTATCCCTGTATATGAGGTCTGCAGTGCAAACTGTTTTAATTATACTGACATCGGCTTGATACTTTTAGGACAGACCTCGTATGTCTTTTTATTTAAAAATTAACTTTGGGAACATCTGCTATATTTACAGCACTTATTTCAGTATAATTTTATTATTTTTATTCCTACATGAAGAGATGACTATCCAGGGAGCTCTGAGCGCAATAACCCACTAAAAATTAGATATATTTTATCTGATCCACAATGAATATAATAGGTAGAAATAGCCCACACCACCTATCTAGACAATGGCCAGAACTGCCCATTACAAATTTTGGCACTGACTGAATCTTGATGTTTAAAACTATTTTTGGCAAAATTTAGATCTGCAAAATTGAAGCCTGGGACATTGGAGTTAACTATAGGGCATAGGAAAGAAAGAAAAAAGAAAACTTTTGATCTAGCCACTTAAAAAAAATATTCTCAGTGTCACAGACTATAATCAGGAAAATTTGATGTGAACAAAAACTAATTGATAAATCAGTTCTTCATTATAAACATCAAGTGGAAGAATTTATCTTGATGAAAAGCACTTCTAAAAATGGAAAATGTCCTGGCAGGTGGCACAGTGGATAAAGCACAGGCCTGTGAACCCAAAGGTCGCTGGTTCAATTCCCAGCCAGGGCACATAACCAGGTTGCAAGCCAGGTCTCCAGCAGGTCCGTAGCTGGAGGCAGGTGAAAGGCAACCATACACTGATGTTTCTCTCTTTCTCTGCCTCTCTCCCTTCCTCCCTCTCTAAAAATAATAAATACAATCTTTAAAAAAATGGAAAATGTTTCAACAATTAATTGTTAGAATAAAAATGATTTAATTGTACTACATAGCAATTGGTCAAGAAATTAAGCTGGCTTAATGGATTTTATTCCAGGAAATAGCTTTTCAATAAAAATGCATCAGTAGTCATACAAATCTGAATATGGTATTCTTACTTAAAATGGCACATTCTTACCCTGGCAGGGTGGCTCAGTTGGTTGGAGCACCATCCCCTCCACCGAAGGGCTACGGGTTCAATTCCCACCTGGTGCGGGAGGCAGCCACTCAGTGTTTCTCTTTTGCATCCATGTTCCCCTTTCTCTCTCTCTTTCCCTTCTTCATTTCCCTTCCTCTCTCTCAAATCAATAAACATATCCTCCTCGGGTGAGGATTAAAAATAATAACAACAAAAATAACATGGCACATTCTCAGGCGTCCCCAGCTTGTTCTGTGGGTTCTTCCAGGGATGACCCTGGACAGGCTGGGTGCCAGTTCTAGGTCAGTGCACCAGATACAGAAAGTACAATTTCCAAATCTACTTCTGCCTTCAGACTGTCTTGCGTTTACACCTCTGCAGCAAAGGGGCCAAATTCCATGTTTGCTCTGCCACTCACAGTGGGGACAGGTCTACAGAGGGCAGCTCCACTCTCCTTTTCGTGAGGAAGTTTTGATAAGGGGGGGTTGTCCCAATGGAAAATGTTGTCAGCCTTTTTCCACTGAAGCGCTGAAGCTGTGATGACAGAAATGTTCCCAGTGGGCCTGAGGTGCTATCTCTTGCAAAATCCGAGTTCCAGGAAAAAAAAAATATATATATATATATTTATTTATTTATTTATTTATTTATTTATTTAATGATCAGTTCTACTTCTATGGAAAATGTTGCAAAGAAATGCAGAGAAAGAAGCTGTTAGTTAGTGTTTTCCTACTGCAAACGAGGAGGAGAGGTGACTTCAGAGGGCAGCAGGGAAACCAGGAAAGGGGACCGACTGGAGCAGGCCATGCAGTGGAGGGTGGGAGTCCTCACTCACTGCTGGTGGCCCCTGCCATCGTGGACCGAGCTAACTGACTCCTGATGTCTGAACATCCATGCGAGAAGAACCTGCGATCGTCCCTTTGCTCATCTTAACTAAGAGGGTGACCAGCTCCTTTAGTAATGACTCAATGGCCAATAGTCAAGTTAACTGGACATGAGAACTTGACCTTAGAAATGACTCTACTAGCCGAGGCAGGAGAGGGTGCTATTTGGTTTGTAATTACAACATTTCAAAAAACCAAACCAAAACAAAACAAAAACATTTAACATGGTTGACCTCTTCTTACATTACCATATCCTTAGTCAACCATCAGGAGTTTGGTGGGTGAGTCTCTTCAAGCATCCTTTCCAAAAAGCCCTGTTTCATAATTCAATCAAAACTCATCTGCGCATGTTCTTCCAACCGGAAGCATCACAAAGCTCCAAGTGACCCCCAGGGTCAGCCATGTTGCTCTGCTTTCTGTCCGCAGATTTGTCTCAACCCTGACGCCCTTCAATAAGGCCTCTCTGAGCAAACCCAGGCTTATGTCTATGCAATCCTGCCCTTCCAACTTGTACCACTCAAAGCATTTTCCAAGAAGACCCTGAACTCCCTGAGTAAGGAATAAGGAATCTGGATAAAGAATCTGGAGGTCTCCCCTTCTTCCTCTCTCCTAGATACTCATGTCAATGGTGACCTTCCAGGTCAACATTCCTACCTCTATTGTCTACACTATTGGACAATAACTGGTGTGACTTTCTGGTAAGGTCCCATGAATTGGCACCTTACCGGGCCTTGGCAAGCCACAAAGTCCCACCAGTGGTGCTTAGGCATGACCCTTAAGCCTAGAAGGAATATGTCTCCTCCTCAATATTCAAAGCAAGAGAAAAATACAACACCCTTAGCTCCCTGACCCAAACATCAGTGAGCGCTTGTGCTGGGAACTGCTTCTCATTCCTGAATCTGTTTGGGTGGCCGCCAGCCCAGGGCAGAGAGAACATCTCATAACACCCAGCATCTGATTGTGAGCCCCAGCTGCTTCCCCAGAAGGCAAATGTCCTTTTGCACTCACCCAGTTATTCCACCACTGTAACCTAAAACTGTTCATTGACTGTCAACAAATATTTACCAGACACATGTAAATATTGGACAATGGAGGGAGGAGTGCCCTGGCTGGTGTGACTCAGTGGAGTAAGTGCCTGCCTGTAACCCAAAGGTCACCAGTTCGATTCCCAGACAGAGCATATGCGGGCCAGGTCCCAGTTGGTGGTATGAAAGGCAATTGATGGATGTATCTCTCACCCATTGATGTTTCTCTCCCTCTCTTTCTACCTCCCTTCCCCTCTCTCTAAAAATAAATAAAATCTATTTTTAAAAAACCAGCTGGTGGCACAGTGGGGCCCTGGCTGGTGGCACAGTGGATAAGGCACCTGCCTGGGAACCCAAAAGTCACTGGTTCAATTCCCAGCCAGGGCACGTAAACCATTTGCAAGCCAGGTCTGTAGCTGGAGGCAGGTGAAAAGCAACCATACATTGATGTTTCTCTCCCTCTCTGCCTCTCTCCCTTCCCCTCTTTCTAAAAATAATAAATAAAATCTTTAAAAAAGAAAAAACTAAGAAAACGGAGGGAGTGGACCACAGACAGCTTCATGCCATGAAGGATGAGGGTCTTAGTGACATGGCAGCTCTCTAGCAAAATGGGAATAATCAATACAGGCTCAAGCAGAAATAGAAACCGTAAGTAAATAACTAAGGAGAACATCTGAAGTTCAATGTTTTACCCCCAAAGGACACCAAGCCTGAGTGAGAAAGTGACAAGTTCTAGCTACTTCTCAGGAACCGTTAATTCTCATCTTTGGTGAATAATTATTTGAGCACCTATTCTGCAGAAGGCCCCGACCTAGTCGTGCTGGGAGACACATGGTACAGAAAGTCCTGTAGCCCCCAGGGTAGTCATTTATCCACACAAGGTATAACCAGCAGCAGAAGAGCAACAGCTCTAAGATATGCCACGTACTAAGCCCTCTCCGTGAGCAGAGTAGGTCACCTTCCACTTTACACCCACGGCTCCAGCTCATTCTCCCTCACAGGGCTCGTGATCATCAGAGGGCAGTGGTGTTGTTCACCCCCCACGTTTCTGCCAGCCCAGGAATTATTTATGCATCATCTTCTCTTTAATGGAGGTCAGGGAACATAGCTGGCCCATTGGCATTGTTCCCTACGATACCCAGTAGAAAAACCCCTTCTCGTGGTTGTGGGGAGGAGGCAGGTACTTAAGTCTGTGCATGTGTTTGGAGCAGAGCCTCGGGCACCATGAGTTAAGGTCACTCCCAGGGGGTCTGCTGGTTGGTGATGGAGGTTGGGGAATGAGGTTGGGTACCCCTGGGACCTTCACCTCTGCCTCCAGATATTTCATCACCACCTGCTTCTCTGGGCTCCCAATGGGGCCCTTTGGAGTCTGTCTGTCTGTCTCTCTCTCTCTCCCTCCCTCCATCTGTTCTTTAATTCACAGGAGCCTGATGGCGCTCAAGCAGCTCCAGCTGCTCTGTGTTCCCAGATCATGTTGCTAAATCCCACCAACTCTCAGTGGACCCTATAAGGACAAACTCAAATTGAAAATGAGAGGCTTCAGCCCCTGGCTGGTGGTTCAGTAGATAAGGCACCAGACTACGAACCCGAAGGTTGCTGGTTCGATTCCCAGCCAGGGCGCGTAACCAGGTTGCAAGCCAGGTCTCCAGCCAGGTCTGTAGCTGGAGGCAGGTGAAATAAAGGCAACCATACATTGATGTCTTTCTCCTTCTCTGCCTCTCCTTAAAAATAAAAATAATAAAACCTTAAAAAAAAATAATAAGAGGTGTCTGCTCTGGCTGGGTGGTTCAGCTGGTTGGAGCATCGTCCTCTGCACCAAAATGTTGTGAGTTCAATTCCTGGGTTGGGACCCTCACAGAAGGCAACCAATCATGCTTCTTTCTCACATCAGTGTTTCTCTCCCTCTCTTTTTCCCTCGCCCCCCTCTCTCTAAAAATGAATGAATAAAATCATTTAAAAAATACTTCTAAAAAGGGAAGGAAACTCTGACACAGACTACAGCACGGATGGCCCTGGAAGACAGCATATTCATAGGAAAAGTGTGCCAGCCCCAGCTCTAAATAAAAAGGGGGCAGCCATGGGAGCACTGTCTCTGTCATATATACTGTGATTAGGCTTCTTTCCAACTACCAAACTGCCCTTCTCTGATTTAAGACGTGCACCCTCCCCAGGGAAAGCTGGTCCTGGCTGCCACCTCCTGGACCACGGCGGTCTTGCCGTCTTTCCCAGGACAGCAACCCTCCCTCCCCCTGGCTCTGCAGGGCTAGGGCCCAGCCTCACAGCTCCCTGTGGGCCTGCAGGAGCCCAGGAGATCCACAGTTTGCCTTCAGGGTGTGTCCCCTCCCACTCTACAAGGAGGTTCCCCGGACAAATAGGTCCAGCCCAAGCACCGCTCAGCCCAGATGCCTGAGTGGTTCCTTCTTGCCCGGCACTCGCACCTTGTTCCTTCCCACCCATCGCCCACCGGAGCCCGCGGGCCAGGGAGCAGCCATGCCTTACCTCTACCGGGCCCCAGGGCCCCAGGCGCACCCAGTTCCCAGGGACGCCCGCAGCACCCACTCCTCACAGCGCAGCTTCGAGCAGCTGAGGCAGGAGTGCCTGCAGAAGGGCACCCTGTTTGAGGATGCGGACTTCCCAGCCAGCAGCTCCTCCCTCTTCTACAGCGAGAGACCCCAGATCCCCTTCGTGTGGAAGCGGCCAGGGGTGAGTGCAGCGAGAGGGGTGGGGTGACAAGGGTGCAGCTCTGGGACGAGGGCCGCCAGCAGAGGAGGGGCTTGAGGGTGGGCTGCGCATACCCAACGGGCACACCTGCCGAGGCTGCTGTGCAATTTGAGGGCAGGGATGACGTGCAGGGGACACACACCAGCAAGTGGCAGATGCGGAGGATGGTGCCCAGGGCGTCCCACCCTCGGCTCTCTGAGTCCCACCAAAGCTGGACCAGAGTCAGAGGGGGTCTTGTGAGGAGACAGCGAGGGTCAATGCTTTCCTCAGGACAGATCTCAGGACACCTGCAGAGATGGTGGGAGGCGGTTCAGAGCCAACCCCTTACTGCATGCTCCGTGGCATGGACACTCAGCCAGTGCTCAGTACAGGTGTGGAGGGGAGCGTCCCAGGAAGCAGGGTCCTCTCCCCAAACCACGAGCCCCCCTCCCCAGGAGGGACCCACCAGCACATCACCCCACCCACCCGTCCGGAGGCCCCAAGGGGCGCCAGCTGGTGCCTGGGGCAAGGAGTCAATATTTGCCATGTTGGGCTAATCAGGGCCCAGCCTCGGCGGGCCCACTGGCTGTCACTCCCTCCTGGGGGCGGCTCCTGTGGGGACAGGAGATAGCAGAGTGATGGACTGAAAGGAAAAACTGAGTGTGGCCCCATCCTGCCACTCGTGTTTCCTGTGACTGTGGTCCTGTCACTTAACTGCCCCGAGCCTCAGTCTCCTCACCTGTCAAGTGGGTCCAAGGTCCAGCACACCGACGTTTTCAGTAAATGACAGCTGTCACCCTATCACTCTTACTGGTGCCATCATCATCATCATCATCCTCATCAATAACTCCAAGTCTCATCTTTCGTAGGAGTGGCCAGTGTTCACATCTACCTCCTCCTTATCACCCTACATTCAAATAATGTCAACATTTTACACAAAACCTCTGGGCTCTCAGGGCCCGGCTCAAAGTACACACAGCTATCGATGTGATGTCGTGTAAGCTCTTTATTGCTATTTCCTGTTGGAGGCTGTGTGAGTGCACATGTGTGCACATGTGTGCTCATGTGTGTGGGCACTGTGTGCTTGTGCATGTGTGAGACTGTGCACACATGTGCACTGTGCATGTATGCATTATGTGTGCGCACGTGACCACATGCATGTGTATGTGTGAGCACATGTGTGTTCATGTGTGTGGGCACTGTGTGCTTGTGCATGTGTGAGACTGTGCACACATGTGCACTGTGCATGTATGCATTATGTGTGCGCATATGACTACGTGTGTGTGTATGTGTGTGACCATGTGTGTGCATGTGTGTGTGTGTATGTGTGCCTGTGCTCACCTTCACGCCATCCTGGTTCACATGAAAGCTCTTCTGGGTCTCTAGTGTTTTCCTACGCCTGCCAAGCCTTCCTCCTGAGAAATTCCAATAGCTTCCTGCCTCCAGTTTTACCAACCCCACCCTGACTTCCTCCAGGGCTCGTGGTCCCTATTCAGCGCCCTCTGGGGGTTCAGTATGGTCTGGGAATAAGGGTGGCTCCCCCTGTCCCCTGATGCCCTCCATCCGTGCCCCATCCTCATGGCCGTTCCTTCCACAGCATCCTGTCCCCTCCAGCCCACATTCCACCTGCTTGGAAGGCGCTTCTCTGCTGGGGAAGTTAAACGCCTGCCCTGTGGGCGGCCGCCACCCGGGCCCCGCGGTGGTTTCTATACGAGTCCCGTTGCTGCCTGCACACCGCCTTAGTCGTGTTCTGTGAGCAGAAGGTCCTTTGTCCCCAGCCCAGCTGTGCCCTCCGCTGCATGCCCCATCTGGTACCTTCAACATGATGGTAACAGGCAACATACAGCTACTACGGCAACAGGCAATAGTCACTACGGCCCGGGCAGCATTTGCTGTTGACCAGGGTCGTCTCGCTTAATCCAGACACCCTGAGAGCGAAGCACAGTCAGACTGTGGCGGAGCTGCGCACGGGGGGAGCCCGGCCTGCCCAACCCTGCCCAGCCCTCAGCCTCCGTTCTTTCATGCCACAAATGCCACCTGTGCCCACCAGACAGCAGCACCGAACAGCTGGAGGGCCTTCTCTCTGACCCCAAACAGAATTAGCCTGTTGGGACGTTGGTCGCTTTTTTCAGGGGGCCTCTTAGGATCAACAGCTGTGGAAGGGAAGGGGCAGAATTGGGTGGAAGGAGCCCCGGGTTGTGGTGTGGCCCCCTGGAGGTGTCGGCTGGGCTTGGGGACACTGTGGTGCTGGGAGGGTCTCTCCAGGGCTCCGAAGTGGGGTGACAGGCTGCCCGTGTCTGTAAACCCACCCCCAGCCCCTTCCCATCTAAGGGGGCCCCGCCCTTGCCTTCCACGCTGCCAGCTCCTGGCTTCAAGTACCATCCCGTTCACCTTTCGCTGCCAAAACTGGAATTTCTCCAAGGTCAACGCCACTCAGCACGCACAGCTCCTGCCCAGACACACAACTCTGTTTCCTACTTGGGAAGTGGGGGTGACGGAGGCTGGGGCTTTCTTGGCATCATTTCTTCAGACTTTTGGGGATTTGGGGACAAGGCGCAGGGCGGTGATGGAGATTCCACTTGCAAGACGGAGTTCCAGGTCCCTGGTTTGGGGGCACGAGGGATGGCAGGGAAATGGGCAGTGTCCAGGGTCCCTGCAAGACCTGTGGCTGGAGTGCCATCTGCATTTCCCTTCCACACGGTCAGGCAGCAGCTGTGAACTGCCCCGGGGAGGCACGAAGCAGGGTGCACACCCCAGCACCGCCTTCTTGTCAAACACAGCTGTGCCTGGGGTCAGGGGAGTGGCCGGCAAGACTGCCACAGTCAGAAAAGTCAAGGGGACATGGCAGGGCAAGGGTCAGCCAGCTTAGCCTCCAAGGCAAAGAGTTACTGCAGTGACTGTCCCAGGGGTGGGGTGACAGGCCCAACTGGGAGGGAAGGTGAGGTCACCCCTGTGGATGTGGTCAGCACTAGGCCTTATGGGAACGGCCACGGGTCTGAGCGAGTGGAGCTGACCTGGGACGGGGGTCTCCCGGCCTGGTGAGGGTCTCCCAGCCTGATGGGGTGTTGACAGCAACATGGGTGAAGGGCAGTCCACCCACGGACTGCCATCCTGGGCCAGCAGCGTGACTTCCCCAGCTCACAGGTGTCTCAGCCTCGTTTTTCTCCCTGATCCCCTGTCTCCCTGAAACCATCTGCTTGCTTCCATGTACACAGCCCCTCAGCCTCAGCCCCAGACACCCAGCCCCTGAAGGGGCCGCCCTACTCCTCTAAACCCCTGCCAGCCTCCGGCATGCCGCACAGCACAGGGTCATGTCCTCCCTGCACAGGGACTCGGCCCACAGACTGTCAGCTGCTGAGATGCCCCCTGAGTCCCCTCCACAGCTCCAGGACACGCCAGGACCCGCACACAACTATCGATAGCAGGGCCCGGCCTCTCAGCCGTGTTAGAATGTGACTTTTCCCTTTTAAAATACACTTCTTAGAGAGAAGTGTGTGTGCTGGGCTGAGCCCTTGATGATGCACAAGGTGCAGAGAGCAGGCCCTGAAGGCCAACATTTCGGGACCGGGACGCTAGGTCCTCGCTCCTCCAGGAAAACCGCTTCCACCCAGATGTCCAAGCTGTTTGCTGGTTCCCTTCGGGTGTGGCCACACCCTCTGATCTCCCCGCTACAGGCCTGTAGTGTCAGGTGACCCCTGTCCTCAAGCACCAAACAGCATTTCAAACGATCAGACAGCCCTCTGGGCTCTGCACATGTATGCAAAGCCTAGGTATACAGGCAACTTCATGGGACATACAAGTGGGCACATGTATACCACATGCCTTAGCCCCCTGGTATGTAACCCTCACCGCAGTGCACACATACACATACACATACATACACACACACACATACACAGCATCCTGACTGACACACGGATGCACTGTCACACAAACGCCCGGCAGACAGGGGCGTCTGTCACACATCGGGACCTCAATGGTTTACACCTGATGGATCACTTGTGTTCACTCAGTGAGAATTACTAGTTCTGGCCTTTCATAGTTTTCTCCATCAGTCCACAGCGTGATGCAGCTTGCTACAAGTCTCCTGGATAAAAACAACCCACTGCAAGGCACAGGTGGCCAGGCCAGGCTGGCAAAAGGATGCAGGGGACTACAGCAAGGGGGGGAAAGGGGCCTCCACCCCGACAGCCAGTCCTCAGGGAGGCTCAGAGTCCAGCACAGGCTGGAGGGTGGGGGTCAGTCAGACTCGGAGCCCGTTTTATATCCACGTTAGGGACAGGTGGCCGGGGAAGTGTGAGTATTGCTCGTTCAGGCCCCGGAGTGGGGCTGGGCGGCGGAAGGAAGGCTATGGGGACTCTTGGGTGCCCTGGGGACGGAGGTTCCTATACAGATTCTGGAAGGGGCCCAAAATGTCCAAGCTAGGGGAGGAGGGTCTGTGTATCATGTGACAGAGAAAGACAGCCTGGAGAAGTTCGGTGGCTTGCCCAGAGGGACCTCACACCTTCCTGCTTCACACCTTCCCCCAGGCCAGTCTGAGCCTCCGCAGCACCCCAGGGAGCCCACACCGCATAGGTAGGAGAACTCTCCACAGGCAAGCCAGGAAGCCTGCCTGGAGGAGCTGCCACCCAACCTGCCACCCTTAAATGACCATCTCACTCTTCCAGGAAATAGTGAAAGATCCAGAATTCATTCTCGGAGGGGCCACCAGGACTGACATCTGCCAGGGGGAACTTGGTAAGTGTGAGCTAACGGAGCAGGTGGCGACAGGCTGGACAGACCGCCCTGCTGGGGCCGGCCAGACCTGGTCTCTGAGCTGTCACTGCAGCAGGAGCAATGCCAGGTCCCCAGGGTTGGGGTCCAACACTGCTACCACCTTCAGCTCCTCCTTCCTCCCTTCCCCACCCCCAGCCACCCGGCTGCTCCTGGAACTGGACCCCAGTGAACCTTGTTTTCTGGGGGTGGCCACGTGTGTGAACCAGGGCACGTGGCTGCGTGGAGGAGTCTGGAACAACCCACGCAAAACACTGTCTGAAATCTGACTCGTTCTTTAGTTTTCCCCTAGATATGTGTTCACATGAAGACTCAGCTGAAGAAATCAGTACATTATCCATCCACGAATCCTGTAAATCCACAATAACCAAAAGCAAATGATCCCAGAGCTACCGCTATCTATAGTTAACTGCGTCTAGGTTGGGGACAGGTATCTGTCCCGGAGATGCGCCCCCAGACACCGCACAGGCTATTTCTGAGGCTCCCAGGGGCTGCAGCCTTGCTTGGGCTGCAGGGATGAAATACCTGTCCCTCCCCCCACAACCCACACACATACACATACACACCAGCCACCTGACACTAAGGGCTGAGCCTCGGTCCTCCGTCACTGGAATGTCACGGAGCTGATCCTCATGGAGGGTATGTCAGAAACCCAAGTCACCATCACGACAGATGAGGTGGGCAGCAGAGCTGGGAAAGGAGGCAGAGGGAAGGACAGAAGCATTTGCTGGTGTCCTGTCGGCTCCCTTCATGCGCAAAAGATGTGGCCACAACCAGAACGCCCCACGTCTCCTGCCGTCCAGTTCTCCCATCTGCTGTGAACGAGCCTCGAAAACCCTGATTTCTGACCCATTTGGCAGGCGACTGCTGGCTGCTGGCGGCCATCGCTTCCCTCACCCTCAATGAGAAGGCGTTGGCGAGAGTCGTGCCCCAGGACCAGAGCTTCGGCCCAGGCTATGCCGGGATATTCCACTTCCAGGTAAGGGGGGCGGGGCCGTGGGCTTGCCTCTTGGGGTCCAGGGTGATTCGAGGGAGGTCTTTAGCGACTGGGCAACCCTAAAAAAAAGCCACCTTACCTGGGTGACAGCGGCATCCCAACCCATGCTGTCACCTGGGTGATCGTGGCGTCCCCGGTGGCACTCGGTCATGGATGACGTCTGTATGCACTGAGGGGAACCCCCTCAGCAAAACCGACAGTGACATTTTGGCAAACCTGGAGGTCCGCATGCTAAGGGCTCTGATGTTTGGGAAATCCTTGTGGTCTACGGGTAAGTGGCCTAAAACTATTCTACATCTTAGGAACTGGATTATTTCTCGTAAACTGAGAGTCTCCTTACTGAAGAAATACAGATTTGGAGACGTGAACAAACTTAAGAAATAAGAACTGAGAGGAGCACAGACATCAGGGGCTGGGACCCCGCCGAGGACAGACCGTGCCGGACGAGGCCTCCCCTTCTGGTCCCTGGCCTCGTCCCCTCCCCCTATCATCCACTCTGTCCCCCACCCCAGGCTGCACACAGGGTTGGGCCAGAAAGTGGAATGCGTCCTTCTACTCACTTCGCAGTGACCCCTACGGTTCCTGGTGAACTGAGCCGTCCTAGACTGTCCGGACAAAGAAGAGGCTGAATCTTCCTTGTGGGGTTCTCACTGAGTTAAAAGGGACCCCACGAAGGAGGTGGCGGGTGGGCACATGTCAGACGCTCACTCCGGCCCTGGCCCTGCCCCCTTCTCCCTCAGGCCACCAGGTTCACGTGGGCCGGCGTGTCCCAGCAGCTGGGGAGCGGGGCTGCCCTGTTGGGGTCCTGTTAGTCACATGCCTAAGTCTTGTGACAATCCTCCATCAAAGCCCCTCTCTGAGCCTCACTGTCCTCAGCTGCAGCCCAGGTGTGTGGGCTCAGGGCTCACGGGGCTGTCTCGCCACCACCCCATGGGGCCCTCTGAACCAGCTGTCCCCAACAAAGTCAGCCTTGAGCTGCTTCAGGAAAGTCAGAGGCCAGGCCAGCCCAGCAGTGCCTCTGGGGAACTCAAAGTCTCAAGAGCCTCCAGGGTGACATGCATGGGGCAGGTGACGCCCCCAAGGGGGAGCCAGGCCCGCCTACACTGCCCTCCTCCTGACATACCACTGAGACACTCCGGGTGGCCCCTGGGATCGCCACGTAAACACTCTGCCACCGCCTCCAGCGTTCCCTTCTTGCCTCTGACGCTCTCAGGCCAACTGAGAGAGAAAGAACCTACACACATGAGCATGTAAGGACACACAAATGCACACAGATGTGTATAGACACACCCCTCACGACGTGCACACCTGGCCCAAGAGCCCACCCGTCTCACTACAGATTCTATCTGAACGGGAATGGCCATGAAACCAGTTTAGAGCAAGGAGGGACCGGAGGTGAAGGGGCAGCTGAGACACAGCTGGAATGTGTGCGGGAGGCGGGAGCAGAGCGCAGACTACATGCAGCAGCTCAAAACCCTGCCTGGGGCCACCTTTAAGAGAGAGGGGACAGGGAGGGGCCGCCAGGGCACTGCACAGTGTCCCCGGGTGGCCTGTCCTGCTTCCCTGGACGGTGATGGGTCCACACCAAGTCTTTCAGCCAAAGCCAGGAGCAGGGTCACATGCTCTCCCCGAGCCAAGGGCGCCCCATCTCGGAGCCCACGTGGGACGCCCCTCAGTCTGGTCCAAGGGAGGAGAAGCAAAGTGATGAGCCTTTGCAGATGTGACTGCCCCACCCTAAGTCCCGTCTCCATCCGGCCACAGTTCTGGCAGCACAGCGAGTGGCTGGACGTGGTGGTCGACGACCGGCTGCCCACCTTCAGGGACCGCTTGATCTTCCTCCACTCCGAGGACCACAACGAGTTCTGGAGCGCCTTGCTGGAAAAAGCCTATGCCAAGTGAGTGCCCGCGGCACACGCGGGTCCTGGGTCCTGCCCCCGGGACTTGGTCAATGTACCAGGCCTGTCCCGAAAGTATCGAGCCAGTGTCACTATCATTGGAACAGTTTGCACAGCTGGTGCTTTTGGGACAGACCTTGGGGGTTCTGAGCACCGGGGAGACCAAGTTTGGGGTTCACAGGTGTGGACTGGCACGGTCCACCTGCTTGGAGCTCCCTTGGGGTTGGAGGTGCGAAAGGAGAGATTTTTCTGCTGTGGCCTCAGGGTGCCCAGCCTGCTGGCCAGTGGTGACACGCCTTCCCTCTCTTGCCCTGGGTCACGCATCGGGCCCCGGGAAGTGCAGGGAGGGTCCTCCGGGCTCCCCGCCAACATCTGGGCTGTTAGCCACGCAGACAGACCCCCTTCTACTGTGCTCAGGGGGCAGTGGGGCCGGGGGTGGGGGCAGCAGGGGCTTGTTGATCTCAAGCTCAGCTCAGATATTCAAGCCCTGGGAACCCTGTCTTCAGAGACAGGAGCCAGAAAGGAAGGCCATGCCTCTGCCTTCAGGCGAGGTACACAGTGGCAAAAAATAAAATGAGGTTCCGCTAACTGGGGTTCAGCCAACCCTGAAATCAACAGGACAGAATTTAAAGCATCAAAGAAGAACCCAAGGGGCTCCCTTTGCCATCCTGTCTCTTCCTGCTCTGTGGGCACCCTCAGTGCCACCATCCGAGGTGGGGAAAGGGCCACTCCTTCCAGCCACAGTTGGGAGGACCCCAGTTTTGACCCTGCCCCATGGGGAGTCCCCCCATCAGGGGACTTTTCTGGGATCCCCTTCCAGAGCTGTCCCTATGCTCTCCAGAGCTGGGTGGGGGGCTTCTTACTCAGGGGCCCAACACGGGGAAATCAGCTGTAGGAAAGGCCAGGGCCAGCTGGTAGGATTCCAAAGCTTTTCTCTCTGAAAGAAGAGAACAGATTTCCTAAAGAGAAACATCTTAGGTTTATTTTTTTTGGTCATTAAACGTGGCCAGAAATGGTTGGGAGGACAGCCCACCCACATTGACGGACAGATGGCAAACAAGAACAGGGGAAGATGCTCAAGGTATTAGGAAACTGTGAGTTAAAGCAAAGATATGACAGACACACACACAGCACCAATTGCTCACAAGGGTGTAAGAGCAACAGGGACCCTCATTCATTGCCTGTGAGAATGCAAAATGGTTCCACCATTTTGGAAGGCAACTTGACAGTGTCCTTCAGAACTAAACGCAGCCTTACCAAATGACCCAGCAACTGCACTCCTTGGCCCATGAGTTAGGTAGAGACTTGTGTCCACCCAAAACCTTCACACAGACGATTATAGCAGTTTTATCCATAACTGCCCAGAACTGGAAGCCACCGGGAGGTCCTTCAGCAAACGAACGGATAAACAAACTGTGGTCCATCCAGACAAGGGAATACTATTCGGTGGTAAACAGAAATGAACTAGCAAGACATGTACGAATCTTAAAGGCATGTTTACTCAGTGAAAGAAGCCAATTGAAAAGGCTCCCTGCTGTATGACTCCAACTATATGACATTCTGAAAAGGGCGAAACTACGGAGAGAGGAAGACCTGTGGTTGTCAGAAGTTCAGGGGAGGGACCGATGAACAGGCCCACAGAATGGACAGCACAGAACAAGTCACCTAGGAGGATGGGGATCTCAGGATGACATGCAGGCTGTGACAACACCTAGCCGTGTTACTATGAGACTAACTCACTGAGGGGGGTGGGGGAGACAGGTGCTCATCTAGTAACTTTGGAAACGAAGACAGAAGAAGGTCCTCAGCTCTCTCTGTCTACATACAATTAACACCTTCATGGTCGGGCCCTGTTCCCCATGAGAAGGAGAGAGGGACGCTCATTTAAATGTCACAACAGCCCTAGAAGGGCAAGTCCGGCCATCACCTTGTTTGGTAAATTAGGGAACCGAGTCCACCCAAGATGACTGTAAGTGATGGGACTGGAACTAGGACCTGCAGCCAGCCTGAGTCCACGCTCTTCACACTGCACTGTCTCTCCACGGAGCGCTCAGGATGTCTCATGTCCTTGGAGCTCTGGGCGAGCTCAGGTCCCTGCTTCCCCTCCTCCGTCCACACCCCCAGGCCTGGGCCGGCCCGAGGAGGGGGCAAGGAAGGTTAGGCACAGTCTGGCTGGGGGCCACCACCTGGTGACCTGCACCTGTCCCTGCCGCAGTTTCCATGCGTCCTTTTGTCCTTCCAGGCTGAACGGGAGCTATGAGGCCCTGAAAGGGGGCAGCGCCATTGAGGCCATGGAAGACTTCACCGGGGGTGTGGCGGAGACCTTCACAACTAAAGAGCCCCCAGAGAACTTCTATGAGATTCTAGAGAAGGCCTTGAAGAGGGGCTCTTTGGTGGGCTGCTCCATTGACGTAAGTCGCTCCCATTTCAGTTCCTGTGCTGGGGCCAGAGGTCTGAGCTCCTGCCCTCGCCATGCGTGGGGAAGAACATGGCTTTTGGTAGGGGCAGGGGTGGTATTCATTTTAATTAAATGTTTATGATTTTATTAAAGATTTTATTTATTATTTTTAGAGGGAGGGGAAGGGGAAAGAGGCAGAGAGGGAGAGAGACATCAATGTATGGTTGCCTTTCACCTGCCTCCAGCCACAGACCTGGCTGGAGACCTGGCTTGCAACCTGGTTCTGTGCCCTGGCTGGGAATCGAACCAGCGACGTTTGAGTTTGCTGGCCAGCACCTTATCCATTGTGCCACCAGCCAGGGCCAAAGGTTTATTTTTTTAATTAAAACAAAAACTTTTACTTCATGTTTCTAAAATTGCAAAGGTTAGTCATACTTGTTATATCAGGTGGAACAATCCTGAGATACCCAAAGACATTTCTGACTCCTTCACCCTCCCACCACCACCCTCCAGCGCCATGTTTGTGATGCCTGGCATGTGCCTTCATGCCTCTCTCCCTTGTTCATACAACGGGCATGGGCATAGGTACATACACAGGGTGGGTCAGCTTGATTTCACCACAGTGGGTCTTCCTATATATTTTTCAGAAACCTGTTTATTTTGTTTCATATAGCATGAACAAAACACATCAGTAGACAGAAATCTAACAGCATTTTTAAGAACATATATGTGTGTGTGTGTGTGTGTGTGTGTGTGTGTGTGTGTACACACACACAAGCACGCACCTGTAATTTTACATCATGCATTTTTGAAACCTACTCAAGTTTTCTATTTCCTCTTGGGACTTTATTCTTTGCTAGTAAATCACCTGTTTCCTCTGCATCTTTCAGTTTGTGACACAGGGTTGTATGTACCACTGCCATGTGGTTTGTGTCACCTTTTTGGTGTCTGTGACAGTACTTCCCTCTCCTGCCGCTACAGGGTGAGTCTGTCCAGTTCTGTTTGGAGGGGGAAATGTAAACAGATTGCTAGGGTCTCCTCACCTGCAAGAGACTAGGAATTGCTCAATGTCACTGCTAGCCACCTCAGACGTGTCCTGTTACCACTTCACATGCCCTGGGCACCCGGCCCTCACCTTGGGGACCAGGAAAGGCTGGGCCAGGCCTGGAGCTCAGCCTGGCTGAATAGCACGGGCTTGAGTTATGCAATGGGTCTGATGCTGCTCTTTTGTGTTTTAGATCAGAAATTCTGCAGAATCGGAAGCCCGGACGCCTTTCGGTCTTATTAAGGGTCATGCCTACACTGTGACGGGAATTGACCGGGTAGGTGACATGAACCCTGTTGACAGGGCACAAGGCCGGAATCCACACTGCTATTCCGCCATGCTCACTTAGTGCATTATGTTTTAAACCCACTTGCAGGCGTTTCAGGGAATGTCTCCTGGAAACAGCCAGGCTAGAATGCAAAACAGCGAAATGCGAAAGAGAGTCGCAACTCCACCATCTTTAACATGCCAAACTTGCTTAGTGGGTGTAAGAATCTGGCCTTTGTCTTTTCTTTTCTTCTCTAATTTTAGTCCCATAAGAGTCAGGGTCTCTAGAGAAACAGAACCAATAGGAGGCAGAGCTAGTGGGGGAGGGAGGGGGAGAGAGAGAGAGAGAGAGAGAGAGAGAGAGAGATGGAGAAAGAGATTGAGATTTATTATCAAGAGTTGGCTCGTGTAAAAATAGAGGCTGAGAAGTCCTGTGATCTGCCATCTGTTAGCTGGCAAGCTGGTGGTGTAGTTCCTGTCCAAGTACAAAGAAAGGCCCAAGAACCAAGAGAAGCAATGGTGTAAGCTCCAGTCCAAGAGCAGAAGGGGACCAGAGTCCCAGTTTGCACTCAGGCAGAGACAGCAGGTTCTTTTTCCACTTTTTTGTTCTAATTCGGACCTTCAGCAGATTAGATGGGCCCCACCTCATCCTGGACCTCTGGTCACGATGGCAGCATAGGCAGACATGACTTGCACCTCTTGTCCAGGGTGGAACCGGGGGCCCCTGGGGCCCACCTAGTGAGTTCCCCAGTTTGGAGAGGAGCTTCTTGAGGCACGCAAGGGAATGAGAAGGGCAGGGAATGAAGAAAGAAGACAAGAAGCCACCGCTAACCCTTCCCAAGTTCAAGTCCAGTGAAGTCCAAAGGCCTGTCTTGCCCACTCCATTGTGCCTCTCTTAGACCAGAGGCAAACCCAGTTTATGGAGGGCGCTGCCACTCCTGGCCTCCTCCCACTGCTGCCCACACTTCAAGCACCCTGTCCACATGAGCAGAAGCAAAGAGTCGGGAAGTAAGCGCCTGTCCCTCCTCCTCGCTAGGGATCGTGAGCAGAGCATTTAGGGTTGTAGCTGCTTGCATTGGCTCCTCTCCTCCGCCTTCCTCATGGCCCTGACCATCACTCAGCGGGGGAGGCCTGTGACTTTTCATGTTCGGTCTAAATATTATGCCAAGCAACCAAAGAAATCTTCCAACTCATGTGACGCTCTGTCCAATTGCGTTTGCTTCTCTCTACCTACCAGGACGTCACCTTCCCTGCTCCTTTTGATTAGTGAATCTCTGAAATGGTGCAATGGGGAGGTCACACCAACAAATTATGTTTCCTCATCCAAAATGCAATCTGTGCCATGCACATGAGGACACACTGTTCAGAAAGCTAAGATGTCTGGTAGTTGTTGAATTACTTCTGCTCTCTTCCCTCCAGAATCTTTGTAAAATGCACAAGTCCTTGATTATGCTGCAGAACAGGGTCAGAGCTGTGGCGGAAGTGTCTTTCCTCCTGGCTCAAGGGTTCTCACACGGATGGCAGTGACCCTCCTATCACACCTGACTGGGGAGTGTGACCAGAGTTAGAAGACGGATTGTTGCTTACTGTTGTGTCAAGTCCCAGCATGTGTTTAGGTCCTTACCATTCACCTGTGAGGAAGAGGCTAAGGATGAAGAAAATTCAGGGCGATCACAAGCCACCTCTCATGTGCGGTTCATGGCATGGGTGACTGAAATTATGTGCATGTGACAGTTTATGAGAACTCTCCAATCGCCATATTGGGTGCTGAGGACACACAGATAAATAAGACCTGGTCCTCGAGGGAGAGACCGGTCTAGAGAGGAAACTCATTCATTTGAAAACTCTCGTGGACTGCCTACTTGTTCATCTCAATTCCACTTCATTTCCCAGATTCAGCATCATGGTCTGGAGTGATTAATGTAATGTTATTGGTAATTCGAGTCAGTAGTTTCAATGGAAGTTAGAAAGTCCCACAGGCTAGTGAAGAATTGAGTTTTGACACGTCTTGAGCGTGTGACTGAAGTCAAGGAGTTTTGGTAAAGCCAGGCCTGGCTGGAGCTCATGGATGAAGCTGTCATTTCACATCGGTCCGGTGCTTTTTCTTCTAGGTAAACTTGCGAGGCCGGAAAATCGAGCTCATCAGAGTGCGGAATCCATGGGGCCAGGTGGAGTGGAACGGGGCCTGGAGTGACAGGTCAGTTCCACCTGTTTCTCTGGCAGAGACCCCCTCTTGCTGTTCATGGGGCACATGGGGCCAGGCTGGCCCATGCAGCCTGAGATACAATTTTTTAATTGTATTTATTATTTTTAGAGAGAGGGGAAGGGAGAGAGGTAGAGAGGGAGAGAGACACCCATGTATGGTTGCTTTTCACCTGCCTCCAGCTACGGACCTGGCTGGAGACCTGGCTTGCAACCTGGTTATGTGTCCTGGCTGGGAATCGAACCAGCGACCTTTGGGTTGGCAGGCCGGTGCCTTATCCACTGAGCCACCAGCCAGGGCCCTAATTATATTTCTGTCGGTGAAAGCGCGAGCTCCATGGGAATTTTTCACATCCCCATGATATTTATCTCCAGTTACGAATAGCTGCAGTAAGCAGTGTCTGTGTGCGCGGGCTTGCGTGTGCACCTGCTATGGGGGTGGGGGGTGGGGTGGGTATTTTTGGTGTGAGAATCCCTGAAATCTTGCCAAACAGGTCACCAGGGGGTTCTTCCTAAATGGTTGCTGACCCCTGGCCAGAGCCCCAGTGGCCCAATTGAGAGAAAGAAGTGAAACAGGAAAATTCATCCATTACAGAGCAGTTAACCAGGGTCATTTATTTGCTCCCCACTTAGAAGAACGCTCTGCCTTTCTGGAGTGCGTCCCCTCCCCACCCCTAAGGAAATGGCCCAGATGACAAGGACTGTTTCCCTGTGCTCAGACAGGACCCACCTGGAGCTGTCTGTCTGTCTCTCCCTGCCCTGGGCCTCTGCTGTCCCCGCCCCCGCCCACTGACAGCCCGTGGGGCCCTGGGCAACCCCGCAGCAAGTCTACAACTGTAGTAACGTGGAGTCGGTGTTTGTCCTCAGCTCAGACAAAGCCACCAGGTCACCAACCCCGTGTTGGTGACTTTATTAACCAGACTCCAGCCTGGGGATGCAGCAAACACCTCAGGGACCAGCGTCAGAGGGAAAGAGATCAGCCTCCCTCTCCCGGTGGAATTGGAAAGAGCAGGGAGGTTGGAGCCGGAATGAATGGCGCTGCTTCCTGTCAGGAACAGACGGGCACAGTGCCACACTTTGGAGCATGCAGCCTCCTCCGGGGAAATGCTCCGGGCCAGAGCGGAAGACGGTGCATCATTTTCTCAGGTGTCCAGGCTGGGGTCAAGCCTGCCGCCCACGGCTGCTCCATCATGGGGTGGCGGGCTGGTCCCCTCCTGATCCTCCGCTCAGATCCTGCCTGTGACAGCACAGGACTGTGGGCACAGCTTAACCCGCAGGCCCATTCTCGGGGTGTGAGCACGTAGTACATAATGGCTCAAAAAGGCTGCCGGTCCTCCGGTTCCAACCTGGCCCAGGGACCTGGGGAGACGGTCCTCCTGAGCCCCAGCCCCACCTGTGCTGACTTCCTAGAGAGGTCATTGAATTGATCCATTCCATGGCAAGCAGAGGTAACGTAAGGAATTATGATCCCCTTTCAAAGGGTCAGCTTGTAAACGAAGAGAAGTCGGACCAATGCTGCAGGTCACACCTTTCAATCCACTTGTGGTGTCCCGTCAAGGCTCTCGCTGCTACCCCGCGACAATCCAGTGACAATGGGAACAATGGACTCGAGGTTCCCTGGCATGTCCCTGGAAGCCAAGGAGCAGCCACTGACCAGGGTCTATTCCCTCTGGACACACCGGCAGCTCCCAGGGGGGAGCTGTTCCTTCACCCAAGGCAGCTGTCGTGGGGCTGCTGCCTGAGACCCGCTGTTTAACGCTGGCTGTGTTTACTCCCAGGTCTTCGGAGTGGCACACCGTGGGCCCGGCAGAGCAGCAGCGCCTGCTCCACGCTGCTCTCGACGATGGAGAGTTCTGGTTGGTACACGCTGTCCCCGTGTCCATTTCCGCATTAGCCACCCGATGGTTTCCAGCAGGACCCACAGCCCTTAGGGACAAGGAACACAACCTTCCTTTCTTTCTTTCTTTCTTTCATTTATTTGTTTATGGTAAATCAAACGATTCTGTCTTAAATCCCTTATCTGCCTCCAGCTTGGCAAAGAAGTTAATCTGCTATGTTGGGGGGGTGGGACTCACCCATCTCCAGGCTTGTTTGAGTATCAAGGGCGTTACGGTGATCCGGGGAACAGGGTTGGGGGGCGGATTCAGAGCCTCAGCTTCCAGCATCCCTCCACTGAGCCCTCCGGGTACGCATGGCCCGGCCCTGGTGCCCACAGGGTCCTCCCTGCACGTCCACTTTGATGATGGGACCCTCGGAGGCAGTTACCGTGAGAGCATCTGCAAACAGACCTGAGTGAGAAGGCCACAGGCCTAATCTAGACTGAAACTCTTTGCTTAATGAAAACATATTATTTAAAGACTTTATTTACTTTTAGAAAGAGGGGGAGGGAGGAAGAAAGAGAGGAAGAGAAACATCAATGTGCCAGATATGTTGACCTGTTGCCTCTCCCACGCCCGCAGCTGGGGACCTGGCCCACAACCCAGGCGTGTGCCCTGACTGGGATTCCCATGGATGACCCTTTGGTTTACAGGCCGGCACGCAATCCATTGAGCCACACCAGCCAGGGATTAAATTATTTTTTATTTAAATGACATTTTATTATTTACAGTTGTCCCAATTTTTTCCCCATTGCCCCCCTGCACCCAGCCCCACCCCACTCCCCACGCCGTTGTCCGTGGCCACGGGTCATGCATCTATGTTCTCTGTCCACTCCCCTCACCTTCTTTCAGTCAGCTCTCACCTTCCCCGTCCCCTCTGACAGCTGTCAGTCTGTTCCATGTGTCTCTGCCTCTGATTCCATTTTGCTCTAGTTAAACAAAACAATGTGTGCTGGGCTTCTATTCTAGCAGGTCTCTTTTTCCATCTTAATTTTTCCCATGGTGTCCACAAACAGTTGGCTCATCCAACCCCACAAGACCATAGCTTTCTGATCTCTGGCTCTCTTCCCTATCCAGTCAGTTCTTACCTAAGATTATCTCTTTCTTATAATACCACATTGAACACAACAAGCGAAACCCAGCACATGCTGATATTTCAGAGCTCAGCCCAGATGGCATTTATAGCAAATAGCTTAGCACTCATAGCATAGACATCTATTTTCCATCTGCAGTATTTCCACACAACCCCCACGGCTAACCTGCCATCACATATGTAGAATTCTGTTAACGGGAGGATCCATACTTCAAGGACTAATGACCTAGGGTAACACCAGCTGCTGTAACAAATAGACTCAAAATGTATAAAGATGCAAATGCAATACAGTTTGTTTCTCACTGGGAGCTGCCTTCAGGCCGTGACTCAGAGACCCAGGATCCTCTCCTTACACAGCTCCAGCTGCCTTGGGGTCACAGGGTCATCTGCAGGAAGCCAGCAGCAAAGGACAAGAAGGAAAGAGTGGAGAAGACATTCCCACTTCCTAAAAACCCTTGCCCCAGAAGCAACACGTCACTGCCTACATCCCTGGCCCCGTTCTGGTGGACGACCTTTGCTGACGTGTTAGTGTCTCTGCCTCAGGAACCATGAAGTAGAAAAAAATTGTGGAAACCAGGCAGAGTGTTTGAGAGACTGACAAGTGGTGGAACTGGACACTAGAGACAAATCTACCTTAAATGTGGAGTACAGAGGCTCTGGGTTCATGAGTTGCAGGAAAAGGGCGAAGTTTGCAGAAAACACATGCAGAGGTAGGGAAGGAGCATCCTACACCAGTCGCTGAATATGAGCAGGAGGTAGGAGCCAGAGCTTACGAGGCTCCGTGCATCTCTCAAACCTGGGAGAAAGGAGAAGTAAGGCAGAGGAAGCGAGGAAATCCGAAGTGAAGACAAGTGTCCTGGGGCCTCCACGCCCGATCAGTGAGGCCTTCCCTGTTGTCACCCTGCGCCTCACTTTACTGTCTTCGTAGCTCTTAAATATCATCAACCTGTATTTTTACCTTTTTTTTTTCTTACTCTAATGCTTTTCTTAATTTTCTTTGTGTGCGTTTTCTGTCTCCCCACACTGCTGCCGTCCCACTTCACAAGGACGGGTGGGCACTGTCTGTGAGATGAGTGAATGAACGACAGAATCACATCATCACTGAGGCATTGCGTCCTCCCTCTTCGTTGCAGGATGGCATTTAGTGACTTCAAGGCCCATTTTGACAAAGTAGAGGTCTGCAACCTTACACCAGACGCCCTGGAAGAGGACACTGTGCACAAATGGGAGGTGACAGTCCACCAAGGAAGCTGGGTTCGGGGCTCCACGGCCGGGGGCTGCCGCAACTTCCTGGGTGGGTAGTCTCCCTGTCATTCCCAAGTGTCCAGTCCAACCTGGGGACATCGGTGCACCAGGGCCAGGACCCCAGAGAAAGTCTGACCTCGAGGTTAGACAGTGGGACTTCAGGCTTGATTAGGGACAGAGGGCAGAGGTAACTTGGGAGGAAGCTGGGTAAGAACTGTTCAGAGAAGCGCCCTTGTTTTACCACTTGGGCCAGTTTTCATTCTAAGGGATGGGAAACACAATGCACCCTTGTTCTGCAATAAGAATGGTTTATCGTCCTGCGTGATTGAAAAGTTCAGAGAAGTAGGGTGGCCGTCAAACATAGATCCATCACCTGTTTGTAATTCTCCCATCTGCCTCCCCCTCTCTGTTCACTGCTTCCCCGGTCTGGCTCTCATTGTCACAATAATGGCTCCTTATAAATGTCGTTAAGCAAAAGTCCTCCACTTCCTTCTAACTGGGAACGCCTCGAGCCAATCCTGTCTGGTGAAGGGCTGATTCACTTTGTGCCAATTCTTGAGACAAGAGAGGGGCACGCCTGGGTCCACTGGAAGTCACCCCTGGAGGTGGGAGGGAGGAAGTCACACACTGCTCTCCCCTTGGAAATGCCAGAGGGAAAAAGTCAGATGGTGCAACCTGGAGCCAGCTCAACCCCCAGGGATGTCTTTAAAACGCTGCAAGGGACATGGTTCCCAAGAAGGCGGACATGAGTGCAAGAACACTGCATGCTCATGGGGCAAGGGGGTGATTGAAACGGGGGTGAAGGAATTATTTCCTCAAGTTGGGGAAGATAGGGTCAGATGCTTGCCGTGAGTGAGCATGTGTGTGGCCTTCACGCCTTTTTTTTTTTTTTTTTTTTTTTAAAGAGGAAAAGTCACCTGCCTCTTTCAAATGGCAGATACCTTCTGGACGAACCCACAAATAAAGCTGTCTCTGACTGAGAAAGATGACGGGCAGGAGACCTGCACGCTGCTCGTGTCCCTGATGCAGAAAGACCGGCGGAAACTCAAGCGGTTCGGTGCTGACGTGCTGACCATCGGTTACGCCATTTACCAGGTGGGAGGCAGCCACCTGCTGCTCCGAGTTCACCATCCGACGTCTTAATTCTCAGTTCCCCCTTAGCCTCTCACCCGAGACTCCGTGGCCAGCCCCCACACTGTGTCCACAGAGCCAAAACCAGCGGCCCTCCCTGGAAACCAGCCCCTGCCCTTGCTGTTGCAGAGTCCAGGGAAAGGGGAGCGCCTGAGCAAAGACTTCTTCCGGTACCACACTTCCCAGGCCCGAAGCAAAACCTTCGTCAACCTGAGGGAAGTCTCCGACAGGTTCAAGCTGCCCCCTGGGGAATACATCCTGATTCCCAGCACGTTTGAGCCCCATCAGGAGGCCGATTTCTGCCTGAGGATCTTTTCTGAGAAGAGAGCCATCACCCGGTGAGTAACAGGTTCATGAGTCTCTTCCACTCCATTGGCCTGTTGGCTATAGAGAAGCCACTCAGAGACTGTCGGAGCCATGAGCCCACTTCTCCCTGGTCCATGGTGGACCTGAGAAACCAGGCAGGTGGCTTACGTATCCCATTTGCCAAGCAGGACCCTTTTAATTCTGATCCACCACATTTGAGGGTGTTAGACTCAGTTCTGTGCGCTACGAAGACATGGCTATGCCAGACTTCAAGAATGACAGGTTCTTGCAGCTCCACTTGAAATAAATGTTGGTCTCTGCCTCCTATTGGCCATACCAGGCATTCTCCATCTCTTGTGTGGTGTCTTAACAAAATGACTTTGTATCAGGTACTTCCTGATGCCAAAAAAAATAAATCCCATTACTGGCCATTCCCCATTGGTTGCTCTGTAGCAGAGGGGAAAAATGGTCCAAGATATGTGAATCTGCTTTTTCCAATGCAGACGTTGTAGGGATTGCAGAGAATAGCAAAGTCAACTCACTCTGGGTTTAAACCAGATCAATCCCCATCGAAAGAAACCTCAGCCAACAACAGAGACTACTGGGTCTGCCTGGCCAGCTCTGCTTTCGTTGGGTGGGATAGAATCGGGTTGGTGGCCTGCACGCAGGACACTTCCAATTATCAAGCCTGGCTGGGCTCCCCAAGCTGATTCCAAAAGGCACGGCTCTTTCTTGTCAGCTGAAGGGAAGCCATGACGTCTTTAATTTTTAAACACTTTGCTGGGACATCGCCCTCTAGTCTTCTCCTAGACATTAGTACAAGCTAAGGATGTGATTCCCAGGACCCCAGACAAGATCCATGCAGACTGGCACCACCTGCAGGTGGCAACCACCAGAGAGAGGGGCCAGGTTGTGCCAATCCTCTGTCCCCTTAGTGGGCTTGGGCACAGCCCCGGCAGGCAGCTGATAAGTGACAGAGCTCACTCCACCCTCACGCTCTTTGAACCAGGTACGTTCACCCTCTGTGACACTGAGCATGGAATCCACTCCTCTCCTGTAAGAAGAGCCACAGGGAGCTCTGTTTCCATTGGTTTCACCCAAAAGTTCTGTCGTGCGCCCACGGGTTGAGCAGGAAAGGGTGGGGGGTTTGCCTGGGCTCAGGGCTAATGTTTGCTCATTTGTGCTCCCTGGGAGTTCTGAGTGGACTTCCTTGGGGTGCTCCAGGCTGTGCTCCCTAAGACTGGACTCTTCCGAAAGTTTTCAGGACCAACCGAAGCTGCAGCTCGGGCTTCCTCTCAGAATCGCTGCTCCCCACACACGGGATTCCCCTAAATGTGTGAACTGCGAAGCAAACCTGTTTCCAGCATGTTCCCCAAGAGTTGCACATCAACATGTGTGCACACACACCCCACCCCGACCCCGCAGCAGGGTCCGGTATTTCCCACCCTGCAGAGGGGCATTTCAGGCGCACTCTTTTTCATTTCCACCCAATTCGCTCTGTCATCTTTAAAGTTCCCCCCGAGAATGATTATCGCTCAGTGGTGACATGCAGGTCCTCCTTGGAAATGTACAGCTTATGGGGCACACGGTGACAGCTCCGGGCCTTGGGGACTCTGCTACTCTACCAAATTCCTCATAAATGCCCCTTGTGAAAGCGCATCCAGGAAGTGGGCGTGACTGCCTTTTAGCTTTTTCCTCCAGAAACCTAGAACACGCACATTCTTGGGTGACGGCCCAGCTGCCGTCCTGTTTTCATGTTGGGCAGGCTCTGAGTGAGGAGGGGAGGGTCAGCGCCTGGGGTCTGTGGACCCTGTGAAATGTCAACGGCATGGCAAAGAGGGGCTTCAGTGGGACAGAACTTCCTGGTACCTCTCAGCCCTCTGGCATCGCAGACCCTAACAAGAAGTTCGAAGCACCCTTGAGTCAGTGTGTTTTCTGCCTCCGCAGGGACCTGGATGGAGAGGTGGGCGTTGAGCTTCCTGAGGTGAGCCTTCTTGCCTTACTGCGGAGGGTGGGGCCCAGTGGCTATTTTGGAGCCTGTCTTTGCCCCCAAAGCATCACATAAGACTCCAGAGTTCAGGGCGTGTTCACCTGCGACCAGGTAAGCAGCACCTGGATCCTCACCTCCCAGAAAACAAGACAGCCCTCCCACCTCTCGTCACCCAGCAGGCCCCAGCAGGGGACCCAGGCAGGTGGCCGGCAGAAAGCTGTCCAGAGTGATCTACCTCTGTGCTACCCACTCGCCCTGCCCCCTGAGGGACAGCTGCTGCTTCCAGAGTGGACGGGATAGCTTTACAATGCAAAATAATGAAGAAAAAGGAAATGAGAGTCCCTGGCTGGTGGCACAGTGGATAAGGCACTGGCCTGTGAACCCAAAGGTTGCTGGTTCGGTTCCCAGTCAGGGCACATAACCAGGTTGCAAGCCAGGTCTCCAGCCAGGTCCGTAGCTGGAGGCAGGTGAAAGGCAACCATACATGGATGTCTTTCTCCCTCTCTGCCTCTCTCCCTTCCCCCCTTATTATTAGAAATAATAAATAAAATCTTAAAAATTAATTTAACAAAATTTTTAATTAAAAAAAAAGGAAATGAGGGAGGCTGGCAGGTTCTTTGACTGTGGACTTGCGGGTAGCTGGAACAGCCTCACACACACACGCACACACCCCATAGCAGTAATCTGCTCCTAGAAAGGCACCTGCTTCTCTCACTGCCCTGCCTGGGTTGCAGCTAACTATCTAACAGGGACCCAGAATAAGACAAGACAAACACCCAAAACAGTTGCTGGGCCCTTTCCATGAGCCCGGTCCCGTGCTCCACGCCAGGAATAGACAGACTCCTTCCCTCCAAGACTTTACCGCCAGCGCCAATGGCTGAGTGGCAAGACAGACGAGGGTGCTGAGGGCAAGACAGAGGGAGTGGGGTGCTGAGGGCGAGACAGAGGGAGTGGGGTGCTGAGGGCGAGACAGAGGGAGTGGGGTGCTGAGGGCGAGACAGAGGGAGTGGGGTGCTGAGGGCGAGACAGAGGGAGTGGGGAGCTGAGGGCGAGACAGAGGGAGTGCCCCAGGGAGCGGAGACAGCCCTGGTCCCGCGTCTGTTCCCTTTAGTGCGCTCATCTGTGCAGCCGTGAGGGCTCAGCCAGGCCACCAACAAGTCCTTCCAACACTCCTTCCAAGGAGCCTCCGCCAGGGACGCTGACCGTGCCCCTGGTGGCCCCAGAAGGGCCAGCTCTGGGTCGGGACAGCACCCTGGTCCTCTGGCTAGGAGGCCCCAGCCTGCCCCTCCGTGGTGCCCCGCCAGCAGGGCCTCTTTTTTCCTGCTATTCCAACGGACAGCAAGCGTCAAGTGTCTTTTCTACGGCTTCGTTGTAAGCTCCTGTGTCTCCTTTCTAGCCTCCGAAGCCGACTCCATCGGGCCAGGAGACAGAGGAGGAACGGCGGTTCCGGGCCCTGTTCGCTCAAGTCGCCGGGGAGGTGAGGTGCAGCTGGGGCTGCCCAGGCCTTGGTTCCCAAAATGCCCCCAACCCAGGGTCACGGTGACAGCGATGCGTGTCAGCAGCACCTCCCTGAGGCCGGGCGCCCCAGGCGTGGGGGGCACAGTGAGACCAGCTGGCCCCTGAGAGGCCCCAACGGACAGCCCTGGTGATGGTGGGCAGGGGACCAGGCCTCCGTGAGGCAGCTCCTTTGAGCTCTGCCCAGAAATCGTGGCCTTCTCCCCACTCCGCTTGAAGGCGGTATTCAGGCCACTGCTAAATTATAAACACAGTCAACATTGTGTCCCTTAACCCAGGGTTGTACGGGCCACTGAGGAAGAGGGGCATCTGTCCCTTTGATCCTCAGCCCCATTCCCGCCCCCTTGGTCACTCAGCTTGCTGGTTGGCTTTTCCATGCCTCTGCTCAAGCCTCCGTCCTCCTAGGGGGAAGCCCCGCCGTGGGCACCCCTATATAAATTGAGCCTGGTAACCAACTCACCATGGCAAGATGCTAATGACTCTGTTATTAGCCCTCCCTGGCCAGGCTCCTGAATCATCAGAGAGGCACCTAAACCTGAAGGATACAGCTCTAATTTGACAGGTTGGGAGAGTTGGGGGCCATGGTCCGCGGGGGAGAAAAGTGGGGACCCCGTGAGGCTTTGTCTACACCGCAACAGGCAGGCAGGCAAACTGCAGCCTTGGGTGGGAAGCAGGTGAGGGCAGAAAGGGGGTGAAAACTGGCCTGACGACCGCCTTCTGGGGGTGGAGGAGGCTGGGGGGTGGGGGGGACCCAGGTGCCCAAAATAGAAGGGGGTCTGCGGCCGGGGGCCACTCACCTTCATTAAAGCTGAAAGTACCTGGAGAATTCAGGGTCTAGTCCTGCTCACCTTCCCACCAGCTGGTTGGATCCTGGGACACGTGGCTCCTCTAGTCAATGGGGGCCTGGGCTGCATCCGCAGTTCTCCTCTGGGGCTGAACCTCCTAAATCCCCGACCACCCACCCACCTGCCAGGCCTCAGAAGCCCCAGGGGTGGAGCCTGGGCAGATTTACGTGAATATAACCACACCAGTTACTTGCTGGTTCGCTGGTTCAAAACCCTGGACTAGAGGAGTCTAGGTCCGTGCTGCTCACAGTGTCCTGTGCACGGCCATCGGCTGGGCCTCTGGGAAACACAGGTGTCCTCAGCAGGAGGGTGGGGACAGACCCGGAACTCTGTCTTTCTGACAGGCTCCTCAGTGCGGTGGGGGGCCAAGATTTAGTGGGATTTCGAGGAGCACTGGTTCTGAAATTCACTCCTAGAGATTTTGAAAATAACAGCCATACTTCCAGGTCTTCTGATTGAACTGATGCCTGAAATAGCTCTCCCCGCTGCCCCCGTCCCCTTGGTATTACCAAGCTCTCCAGGTGCTGCTGCGGAGGCACAGGGAATTGGCTGGGACCCCGATGTGAGAATCCCGTGGGAGTCTAGTGCTGGGCCTGGGCAGCATGCCTGGCCCAGGCCAGTTTTCTCCACCTTCTCTGGGCTGGGACCCAGGTCCCTGAGAAGGGAGTCAGCAGCAGTCACACAGCACCCTCCTCTGGGCCTGAAAGCTGGTCTGTCGCTGAAGCCAGATCAAGCTCAGAACTAAAAGAAGAAACTCACCCCTGGGGGCTATAAAAGGCAACTCTCCCCACTTTAACAGGACATGGAGGTGAGCGCGGAAGAACTCCAGTATGTTTTAAATGCCGTGCTGCAAAAGAGTAAGTGCTCCGCCCACCCCACCCCCACCCCCATCAGGGACCTCGGGGATCCTGGGAAGGGGACCTGGGACAGCACACTGCCCGGGTCCCTACTCCTCAGAACCTCGGACCTGCTTTTCAGACCTGATGTTGGATAAACTTGTAAAAACTTCCGTTGCTTATGTACGGATTACAAAAATGATGTAGGTTTTTGGCAGAAAATTCTAAAAAACGCAGAAAAGGCTAATAACAAAGATAAAAATCATCACTAACCTCACCACCCATCACCACTGTTAATATATATGCCTGTGTGCCTTTGTGTTTGGGTGTGTGCATCATACATGACGTCCGTGTGTATTCACACACGCAATTAGTATTACACAATAGATACAGCTTGTATTGTAACATGACAGCATTGAGACATAATTCATAGACTATGTAACTCACCCATTTGAAGTATCCACTCCAGCCCTGGCTGGTGTGGCTCAGTGGATTGATTGAGCACCAGCCTGCAAACCAAAGGTCACCTGTTCAATTCCCAGTCAGGGCACATGCCTGGGCTGCAGGCTGGGTCCCCAGTTGGGGGGTGAGAGTTCTCTCTCTCTGTGTCTCTCAAAAAAAAAAAAATGAAAGAAAGAAAGAAAGGAAAGGAAAGGAAAAAAAGTTAGTATCCAATCCAGTAGTTTCTGCTATGTTCACGGAGTCATGCACAGTTTTAGAACATTTCATATCCCAGAAAGAAATCCCACACCCAGTAGCCATTTTCCTCAGCCTGGCAAGCACCCCTCTCTGCTTTCTCTGCCTCTCCTGGGCTTTTGCTGTAAAAGGACTGATGGAATACATGGTCATTTTTTTTTTAAGATTCTATTTATTATTTTTAGAGAGAGGGAGAGAGATCAATGCATGGTTGCCTTTCACCTGCCTCCAGCTACAGACCTGGCTGGAGACCTGGCTTGCAACCTGGTTATGTGCCCTGGCTGGGAAACGAACCAGCAACCTTTGGGTTTGCAGGCCAGCACCTTATCCACTGTGCCACCAGCCAGGGCTCATGGTCCTTTTTGGCTGGCTCCTTTCACTAGCAGAACGTGGTCAAGGCTGGCCCGTGCTGTAGTGAGCATCTGAGCTTCATTTCCTTTTAGAGCAGCTGAGTAACAGCCAGCTGTTTGCATTGCCCACACTCCGTTCTTGGGTTCCTCCACGGACGGGTGCTTACGGGGTGCCCTCTGCACCGTGTAGATAGGCGTTTTCATTTTTCTGGCAAATGCAGCCGAGAGAATTGCTGAGTGACATGGTAACTCCACATTTCATGTTTCAAGAAAATGCCCCGACTCCTTTCCAGACTGTCTTTTACGTTCCTACTACCAACGTATGAATGTTTGGATTTTTCCAATATCCCAGGTCATTAAAGATGCTTCAAAAACGTGACCCTTCAGACGTGTGTGCTATAGTAACATCGTATGGGGATAACATATTGCCCTTCCATTGGTCGTTTATGTCATTTCTAAATGTTTGCTATCGTCAATAACCTAATAAGAAATATTTTCTTTTTTTTAAAGATTTTATTTATTATTTATTTTTTAAAAGATTTTATTTCATTATTTTTAGAAAGAGGGGAAGGGAGAGAGGCAGAGAGGGAGAGAGACATCTATGTATGGTTTCTTTCCACCTGCCTCCAGCCACAGACCTGACTGGAGACCTGGTTTGCAACCTGGTTATGTGCCCTGGCTGGGGAATCGAACCTATGACTGTTGGTTCACAGGCCGGCGCCTTATCCACTGTGCCACCAGCCAGGGCTTTATTTATTATTTTTATAGAGAGAGGAAGGGAGAGAGGCAGAGAGGGAGAGAAACATCAATGTATGGTTGCCTTTCATCTGCCTCCAGCTAAGGACCTGGCTGGAGACCCAGCTTGCAACCTGGTTATGTGCCCTCGCTGGGAATCGAACCTTCGACCTTTGGGTTTGAAGGCCAGCACCCATCCACTGTGCCACCAGCAGGGCAGGAGAAATATTTTCATTGGTATTTCTTTGCTTGTGATTCTTAAAACTAGAATAAATGGATGGAAGAATATTCTCATTTATAAGGCTTTTTTCATATTTTACAAATTTTCCTCCCAGAAGACCATGTCAGCTTGTAGGCCCACCAGCCTCCACAGAGAGTGAATGCACCACTATCCTCCCCCGCCCCAGACCCGGCCACACCACAGGACTTTCCGCCGATGGAAACAGGTGTGTTTTCAGGGCTAACCTGAATTCTGCTTTCTCGTGTGATTGCAGAAAAGGACATCAGATTCAAGAAGCTCAGCCTGATTTCCTGTAAAAACATCATTTCTCTGATGGATGTATCCTTTCAGAGGCGTGGGCAGACGTAGGTGCTAAGTGTCTCCTAAGGGTGGCACCCCACCCCGCACCACAGTCTCCTTCACGGGAGTAACCAAGCCAGGGAGACCCCTGGTGCTAGACCTGGGACCGAGTCAAAGGCAGAAACTGTCCAAGGACAGGCATGTTTTTGAAGGGACTTGGGGCTCTTATTGCTACTGTGGGGTCCCATGCAAGGGGATGAAAACATTTTTGAGTGTTTTTTCAGACCCTCAGAGCCCTGAACCTGTGTGTCCCTGGTCACCCCTTGCCTCTCCGCCTGCAGTCACAGGCCACAGGTCCCACAAGGAGTTGCAATGTGCTCCTGTGTTCCTTAACCTGTATACTTGACCCAGACCAATGGCAACGGGAAGCTCGAATTCAATGAATTCAAAGTGTTTTGGAACAAACTGAAGACGTGGATAGTAGGTATCCTGGCGTGCGTGGCCCCGAGGGACAAACCCTAAACAGAAGGGAGCAAAGGGTGGGATTGCAGCACTGGCTTCTGATATTAGGGACGTATCTCAATGCCACTGCCCAATAATAAAAAAGACAAGAGGAGCCCTGGCTGGTGGCACAGTGGATAAGGCGCCGGCCTGCGAACCCAAAGGTCGCAGGTTTGATTCCCCAGCCAGGGCACATAACCAGGTTGCAACCCAGGTCTCCAGTCAGGTCTGTGGCTGGAGGCAGGTGAAAAGCAACCATACATTGATGTCTCCCTCCCTCTCTGCCTCTCTCCCTTCCCCTCTTTCTAAAAATAATGAAATAAAATCTTTAAAAAAAAAAAAAAAAGACAAGAGGGACCACCAACCTCCCTCCCGCGCTGGCTGTGCCCAGTGACTGCCATCAAGGGTGCCCTCTGGGTCTCTGTCCCTCACCACCCCCGCTGTCCTCCCACAGAACCTCTTCCTTCAGTTTGACACTGACAAATCCGGCACCATGTCCTCCTATGAGCTGCGGACCACCCTGAAAGCCGCAGGTAAAGCAAAACCTGTTCTCTAGACCTATGAGTCGGTTTCTGGTTCGTTTCTTCACTAATGTCATCCTTTGGATCCCACCTGTAAGTGAAGTCACACGGTATTTGTCTTTCTCTGTCCAACTGACTTCCCTGCCTTAGCATAATGCCTTCTAGGTCCATCCATGCGTTGTAAATGGTAAGATTTCATTCTTCAAGAAATGCGGTTTCTAGAGCCTCCTTCCAACACCTTTGGGTTAAATGCCCTTGGGAAGTTTCTGCTCACTGCAGGTGGCAGGGCCGGAACCCCCAGCAGGAGGCTGGTGGCACAGTAGATAAGGCACCAACCTGCAACCCCAAAGGTCGCTGGTTCGATGCCCAGTCGGGGCACATAACCAGGTTGCAAGCCAGGTCTCCAGCCAGATCTGTAGCTGGAAGCAGGTGAAAGGCAACGATACATGGATGTCTCTCTCCCTCTCTGCCTCTCTCCCTTCCCCTCTCTCTAAAAAATAAGTCTTAAAATTTTTTTTTTTTAAATTAGCAAGACGTGATGGGTGAGATTGGGGTCAAAACCAACACCATGAACTCGTTAACCTCAGAAGACACAGCTGTGACTTCACCTGCACCCCCTCCACCCCCACCCCACCCACAACAAAGACTGGGTCTGGGGTTCCCTTTCAGGAGTTTGCCCCTCAGCTGCCTGGCACCCCCCGACGTTGCCCCCACAGGGGCTCAGCCAAACTGTCCCTCACTGTTTCCCTCAGGGTTCCAGCTGGGCAGCCACCTCCTCCAGCTGGTCGTCCTCAGGTACGCGGACGAGGAGCTCCAGCTGGGCTTCGATGACTTCCTCAGCTGCCTGGTCAGGCTGGGGAATGCCAGCCGTAAGTATGCCGCGGGGAGTGAGTGTCCTCAGCCTCCAGAAGGGGGCCACCTCCCCTCAGGCCCCTCCCAGGAGCATGCAAGGAACAACCTGCCAACAGTCACAGCAGTGACAGGCCACAGAGAGCCATGGTCTGGTGCCTGTGACCTGTGGGGTTCTGGAGTCTTCTCTGCAGTGTGTTACTTCTAACAGCCATTCTCTACATTCAATAGCATCTTTGTGGGATGGTGACAGGGGGTGGTCCCGCTTCATGTCTGAGAAAGGACCGCTTTCAGGTCAAGCTCCCCCCTAGGGCGTAGAATCAGAAGAGTCCTCTCCAGCCTGCCTTTGTCCTCTGTCCTTTGCAACTAGACACTGGCCAGCTACTCAAGCAAGCGTGTTACCCCAAGAAAGGCGAGGGATTAGGTGGAGGTGGCCCCTGGAGCTTGCAGTTTATTGTCATGTTGTCACAAACTTGACGCTGAATGAAGTGCGCCCAGCATTCTGAATGAAGTAACTCAGCGACGGGGCGGCTGCCATGGCGGTGCCTTCTGTGCGGAGGGTGTCCCCGCTTGGTTTAACACTTCGGGGTCACCATCTTGATGCTTCACCATGTTTGCACCAAGGGCCTGTGTTTCCATTTTCCACTGGGGCCCTCAAATGATGGAGCCAGTCCTGTCGGCATTTTCTGAAGTGCATCTGCTTAGGTGACAGGTCTCTGGTCCCTGCATCCACCGGGCTAGAGTTCCTTCTGCTTCTTCCGTGTCCTTAGAATACGCGTGTGACCTGTTGGGAGCGCCACGTGGGGTGGGCGGCAAAGCACGTGTGTTGACGGCTAATGCTGATTTGAGGGAGGCAAGCAAGTCCTGAGGGTCTCGAACATCGATGGGGGTGGGGGGCTTTCTCCAGGTGACCGGCCGTTAGTGAGAGGTTTTACAAAGACCCTCCTGAGAGAGTCACTTAGTAAACTTAACAAGATGGTCGAAAATGACCTAGAAATAACGAGACTTGGTAGTTTCTCTCCCTCAGTTGCCCCTTTCCTTCCTAAAGGCCACCAGGCCCAAGCCTTCCGTGGGGTGGGGTGGGGGTGAGGGGGGCTCACTCAGCTTGTTCTTGTCATCAGGGAAGATTAGGGAGAAGGTGCTTGGGGCCCAATGTCACCTCCTGGGATGTGCACCTTACATTCGTCACCTGGAGAACTTTTAGGAGGACCAAGGCTAGGACTTTGCCCCCGGATTACTTTGACGTTTTATTCTAGGAAATTTCAATCAAACCTGCAAGTATAAAGGATAATCTTGGTTCCCATGAGCTGCCCACCTGTGCTTCCCAAACTTTGCCCCACATTACAGCCCCCCGGAGCAGCAGGGGGGTTCAACATCCTAATGAACAAGGAAATTAGAAGAATCTAGAAGATGGCATACAGTGTCCATAGCTGTAAAAATTCCCTGGGTGGTTCCAGGGCTTTCTACCCAGCCTCAATAACTATCATCTCGTGATCTTTCCCAGCCATTCCCCAACACGTACTTTTTTTCTGAATTATGTAGTAACAGATCTCAGAAATGCGGTCCTTTCACCTGTAATTGTCTCCAACAGATAAACTTGTTTGTAGCATAACCATCATGCCATGTGCGTACCTTAAGAATTTTCTGACCCTGGCTGATGGCACAGTGGATAAGGTGTCAACCTGTGAATCCAAAGGTCACTGGCTCGATTCCCAGCCAGGGCACATAACCAGGTGGCAGCCAGGTCCGTAGCTGGAGGCAGGTGAAAGGCAACCATACATTGATGTTTCTCTCCCTCTCTGCCTCTCTCCCTTCCCCTCTCTCTGAAAATAATAAATAAAATCTTTTAAAAAAAAATCTCAGGAAGTCCACAACATCACCTAAGACCGGTCCATGCTGGAATCCCCCAGGTCCTCTTCTTACACCTGCCTGCCTGTCTCAGGATCTGCTCACTGCATTTGGCTCTTGGGTCCCTTCTTGTGTTCTGTGACAGCCTCTTCCCCCTTTTGTTGTATTTCTCGAGGTCCCAGGTGACTGTCCGGTGAAGTTAGGGTTGACTGAGACTGAGGCCAAGAGAGCAAAGCGACTCTCTCAGGTTGTGGCCGGCTTAGACTGCCTCCTGCCTCAGAGGGAGCACACCTACCTGCGGGAGTGCTTAGGATGCTCCCCTTCTCACGGTGCTCCCCTTCTCACTGTCTCCCCTTCTCAGGGCTGACTTGTAAGCTTTCAAAGCTTACACGAAAAACTTCATGTACGTGGGCTTTTATTCTGGAAGTAGGACCATGGATTGCAAGGGATCCTAGCCCCCAAAAAGCTAAGATGGGGAGATGTTTTGGATTCAGGAGCTGGCTAGATATTGTGTCTGACAACACGTACCACCCACCGCCAAGGTCAAAGTCTTCTCTACCCCGGAGAGAAATGCCGCCTCCGGCCTGAGTGGGGCCTGCGCTATGGAAGATCGCCACCAGGTGGCGCAGCTCCCCCGCAGGCCCCTCATACTCGGGGGAAAACAAAGCCAGGGGTGGAAGGGTGAGGGTGGGTCGCTGCAATGACGCCTTACTCTTGTCTCTCCCATCAGGGGTGTTCCAGGCCCTCAGTACAAAGAACAAGGACTTCATTCATCTCAACATAAACGAGGTATGACCCCAGATTTCCACTCAGGGATGCAGCCAGGGCCAGCCTATGGTCCACACTCCATAAACATTTGCTGAATATGTGACTGCCCGCGAGGGTTAACGTGTAGCTTCGGAGGTAAAACAACAATAAAATTGCTAATATTTTAAAGACACTATACATTTAGCAGACAACACAATTGCTGTAATAGCCCTATGAGCCTAGGACTAATCATATCCCCATTTTGCAGAAGTGGAAACCGAGGCAGCGAGAGACAGAGCTCCTCCTCTTGCTTCTCATTTTCAAATGGGTTCCACGGCCACCTGCTCGCTACCTTTTGATCTGTTCACCCCCCACCCCCTTTGCGCACACCATCCTGTGGGTCTCGTGATTCTTGGCACACGCATATAAATATATGCACACGTGCAAACTCCTTCAAGATCCTAGAAATACACAGCTTTTACCAGGTACAGGGGCTGATCACAGAAAACAAAAATAAGGTGGAGGAGAGAGTGTGACAGTCTCAGCGGCTGGGAAGACGGCCCAGGTGTGGCTTGCCCAGCCGTCAGTGTGGCCCTACAGCCACACCACACCACAGCACGAACACCACCCAGGAGAGTGATTGGAAATGCCCGGTGATTACCCACCACCACACGACACCAGGAACTGCAGGGCGGCTGAGAGTCTGGATCTTAATTGTTTTCACCACAAAAAGGAAATGATCCGTGTGTGCCCTGATAGGGGTGTTAGCTACACTACTGTTGTAATCACGTTGCCGTGTATAACTGTTTCAAATGGAGCCATTGTGCACCTGGAATGTGTGCATTGTTCCATGTCAATTATACCTCCATGAAACGAAAACGGGAAGCAGGATCCCCCAGGATTCCTAAACACACTGAAGTCTGAGACCTCTGCTAAATCTTTCTTTTGCCCACAGACAGGGAACAGGCTGTGGGATACTTTCCTTTCAGAGCTTCTGTGATTTTCATGCCCTGTGTTTTCCTTTCTGTCCCTGTGTCTTACTGTCCAGTTCCTCTTTCCTGGGACTTAACAGTGTGAAGTCAGCCCGTGTCTCCCTGTCCAGCTCTGGGCTTTCTCACCACACACTCAGCTCCCATCCAAATTCACTGGCAGCTTTGGATTTCAGCCCCATTTACGGACTCTTCCAAGATGAAGAGGCTGATTGCCCCCTCTCCGTGCTCTGACTTTGGTTCATCAACCTGCTGTGTGCCTTGGCTTCACCATTTGCAGAAAAGAGATCTAGGCCTGAACCTTACATGCAACGGTTGGTTAAAGTGATACCGTATCATTTGGCAAGTTATTGTGTTGATTCATCACTAATGTTTCCATGTGTGTAGCCCAGATCCCTGGATACATTGAAAGTACACTGAGAATAGAAGTAGGGCATTTTTCTTTTCCCTCTCTGCCTCTCTCACCATCAGCTCTTGACTTGAACTCGTTCAGAAAGGGCCCAGGCCCCCTGGGAAATGCAAAGTGCTGAGAATCCATTTCTTCATCAAGTGGCACATGCAGGCAGGAGTCCGTGTCCGCAGGCAGCGTGACCAGTGACACAGTCCTGTGACAGGGACCAACCCGGCTGGTCCAGAGGCTGAGGGGGGAATGGAGGCTTACCCAGCCTTGTCGCTGTCACTCTTGTTCTTTCTTTGTCTTTTTACTCCCAGTTCATCACCCTGACAATGAATATCTGAGGCTTCCCCAGCGAGAAGCAGCCAGTCCAGACTTCAGGACTGTCCCCACGCCCATGCTCTGCTCCCCGTGACCCTCCACTTCATCCTGATCCCGGAAGACGGAAATGGACCCTGCTGTGCTGTCTGATTTTATGCTGCTTCTCCATGAAGTCACTGCCCTGAGATGGCAGAGGCCACCCGCTGGGCCCTACCAGGTTCAGGCATCTCCACCAATTTCTTCCTGCTCTTCCCCCGCCCCTTCCCATGATTAATTATTCAAAGTGCTAGAGCTCAGAACTCTGGCTTTAATGCTGCGTTGGCCATTGGCTTTGTAAACGTGGGTATGGCCTGAGATAAGAAAGGGAAATGGGGTGAGGCCATAATTAAGCATTTTCTCCATTCTCCATCGGGGGTGTGTTTCCTTACTGGGCAGACAGGAAGGATCCTGGATGCTTACCGGGAAGAATGGGGCAACGTGGGACTCTCACCCACTCCTGCCAGAGCCCAACCATCTTTGTCTCCAAAGCTCTTGGGGCAGAAAAGCCAAAGTAATGTTATGTCTCCCCCGGGGGCGCAGATCCAGGTCAGACCTGCCTTCCTTTGCCCCCGGCCCCACGGTGGGGAGTGGCAGGGAGAAGCCTTGCTCAGCTCCCCTGACCCTGAACAGGAAAGCCCACCCGACTGGAATAATGAGCAATAAAGGATAAGATATCGGCTCCGGCAGTGCTAGGCCTCATTTTCTTATCAGCGTCCTGGGATGGATGAGGCGGCGTGGAGGGTGGAGAAGGGCTGGCGCAAACATCCGGTGCGAGGCAGAGGTTCACCAGAATGCTGGCCCCCGACTTGATGCAAGACCCCAGAGCAGCAAGGCTCCTGCCTACCTTCTCAACGCTTCCCTGGGCCCCCCAGCCATGCATAAAGGTGACTGGAAATATGGTGAAATAAATAACAATATGCCACTTGCCATTTACATAAAACTCCTAAGAAAGGCAAATCTATGGAGACAGAAAGCAGATGAGCCCTTGCTTGGAGTTGAAGTGGGGGTGCGAATGACTGCAGGCAGCAGGGTAAGAGGGATCTCCGGGGGGATGGAAAGTTCTAGACGTAGATTGTGGCGAAGATTGCACAACCCTGCAAGGTCACCCAAAGGCATGACAAGCATGTGTTCGTACATGTGCAAGGAAGCTGTTCTAAGTATTTAAATTCTCCCTTAACAAAGCTGTTAATGAAAAGGACCTGAGCTGCCAGCTAAGGGACAGAGGTGCGGATAGGGGACAGGAAGTAAATACTACTAAGTTCATCAATGTCCGCCTGGCCCCTGGCTGTTGCTAAATCAGCCCAAATGAGGACCCGTGTTTGGATTTGTCTTTTTACTTTCACGGCGGACGTCTGTCTTATTCATCTTTCACGGGACGGGAGCTTCCCACATCAGGTACCAGCCACCAACCCCCGGAAACCCCCTTTGCTCCCTTTGGACTCAGCGGGAGCAGGTCTAAGCAGCCTCATCTGTCTGTTCATTTTTAACTGTTGAGGAAAAGAGCCATCAGCATGGTTCATCTATTACTTTTCAATGTTTTAGTTAAGAGGTGTCAGCTTGGTTGGGCGAAATGCTTGCCTGTAGAGCGCAGGGTGGGGTTCAGGTGTTTCACAAGCATGTGGACATTTTGCCGGGTCCAGCAGATGCAGCCTCGATTGCCCACCAGACCTTGGCCGGGACATGTTAGGTGCCAAGCGGAGTGCGTGTGTTGCATAGATTCCGGGGCGATCGCCCTGTTTCCCTGGGGAAGACCACGGAGGCGGAGGCTCGCCCAGCTGCTCCTCCAGGCGGGGAAAGAACCTCTTCAGTAATCGCAGTGGATTTCTGATTTCAGTCTTTGTTCAAAATACCAGCTATGCTTCCTAAGGAGCTTGTTTCCCATCAGACGATCTTAGAAGTTTGGTTTTCTCGTTCCCATAAAGCAGGTTTTAAAACAACCTAACCTGAGGCTCGGAGGGGCAACTTGAAGAACTGTCATCTGCTTCCTGTTGGAGCAAAAAAAGCCCCTGGAGGAAGCGGCCTCCTTCCCGATGGGTTCGGTGATGCTCCAGGATGACCTGAAAACGATACTCAAAATAAGTGACTCATGACCCTTGTTTTTTATCCTCATCCAAGGACATGCTTGTTGAGGGTAGAGAGCGGGGAAGAGAGAAAGGGAGAGGGAGAGAAACATCGATGTGAAAGAGAAACGTGGATGGGTTGCCTCTCTCCCGTGCCCTGATGGGCATTGAACTTGTACCTCCCGTATGTGCCCTGACTGGGGATTGAACCGAGATCCTTTGGTTTATGGGACGGCACTCCGGCTAACTAAGCAACACCAGCCAGGACCCCAATGACGCTTTCTATGGAGGGTGATGTTCCTGGGTGGGACTCCAGGTCCTAAATGGAGCACAGATGCTGTGCACGGAGACATACCGGCTGCTGCCCCGGCCACCTGGGTACCTGGCCAGCTGAGCCCCAAAGGTGGCCATGGACTCTCTGCGTGTCTCCACTTTCCTGAGGCCTAACTTGCCCGACGCAAACCGTGCAGTGGATGACAGTCTGAAATCCGAGCACGCGATGGCACTGTCTGACGCACTGTGACCTGGCAAGTCCTCAATGAGGGACAATATGAGGAGACAATTCTCTAAATGAAGGCTTCCATAGGCCTTGAGCTAGAACAAGGGCAGCCTGTTGGCGAGGAGCGGCCACTTCTCTGGGCGCATCCCCTGGACCAGCTGCAACGACCCAGCTCCCCTGTCTCTCCCCGCAGGGCTGTCCCCGGGCCTGACACCAATCATAGCCCTGTGGTCACATCTAAGCAGCCTGCACCAAACCCAGCAAGTGAATCGCTTTCCCGTAGGTCCTTAGACCAAATCCCTGGGACCCCAGGAAGGAGCCCCAGGCCCAGGGACACCTTTGTCTGAGCTGGAGAACCTGTCCTGGCTCCTCTCCGCCCTGCCCTGTGCAGAGCCAAGCCACACCCTGAGGGCCAGGGCACGTGACCTGGTTGGCAGGGGTGCCAGGGTCATTGTGCCGCTCAATGCAGCGCACGGGCGCATTCGTGGTAACAAAGCACCATTCTGCGGAGCGGCCAGGCTGCCTGCCAAGTGTGCAGGCCTTGTGGGCTCCACAGCTGTGAACTGGCAGCAGGCTGTGCTTGCTGCTGACGCCTGCCTGGCACCTTCCCCATGCCAAGCTGCCACCCAGCCTTTCTCAAAGGGGAGGGGGTGGGGGAGAGAAAAATGGATGGGGGAAGAGAGATGGAGAGGGGAAGACCAGAGAGAAGGAAATGGAAAGAGAGAGAGAGCGGGAGAAGGGGAGGGAGACTCCCCTTGGCACCTCCAGACAGACAGAAGGACAAGCCCAGAGATGTTCCACAGGAGACAGTTTATCTAGTCATTATCTTCTGGGAGGAAATATCCCTCTCCTTCCAAATTTGGCATCTGAACCATGTGGACCAAAGGCATGACCCCTTGACAGAAACGGCATTGGATTTGGCGATTGGACACCTGTAGTCCAGTCTGGAATTTACCTCCAGCTAGCTGTGCAGCCTTAGCTATACCACTCACCTCTCTGGGCTGCCGTGCTCTGTGCCATCCTATGATCCCTCCTCTAACTCTGGGGTCTTGAAGGCAAGTGAGGTGGATGGAGGGGCCATGGGAGGTGGTAGGTAGCAAGATGGGCCAGCAAGCCGGGAAGTCGTGCGTCCAATCCCCAACAGCTCCAGGTGCTGAGCAAGAAATGGCACCATCCAGAGGGTGCTCTGTAGGTCACATCAGGGCCTGGCTGCTAGAATATGCTCCCTTCTCAACATGCTCTTCTAAACGCACTGGAACTCAGCTTATTCATGTGATGTTGGCATTGTCTCTTGTCCCTCACAGTCGACCTGCTGGATTCTAACAAATAGGTCTCCCAAGGTCACTTCTCAGCACAATGCTGGAACAGGCTTCTTGCCCTCACCCTGGTGCTGACACCTCTCTGTGGGACGGGGCCAGCTCCAGGGGACACCCATCGTTCCGTGTGCTGCATGAGGTCTCTGCAGCCCAGGACCCCCCAGACCTGGCCCTTCTTTGAGGACCGACTCCTTCACTCTGGGCCTTTGCGCTCTGGCCCGCCCACCCCAGCCTTCCTGGCCCGTCCTGGACGGTCTCAGGACATTTATTCCCCCCGACAAAACTTTCCTAAAACAAACCAACCTGCAGGTCCACAGTGCTGGAAGCAACATGCAGAGGTGACGGGGGTGTTTGTGTGTGACTTGGAACCATGCCTGTGGCCACGCATGACGTCACTTACAAGGAAGCTGGGAGGCGCTACGTGTCCATTAGATGATGGAAAATGAAGGATGCCCTTGCAAAACAAGCCTCCCTTCCACCAAGATCAATGAGGTCGTTTTCTTGGGAAGAACTGCCCGGGAGCTCAGTGGTTAAAAGGCCAAGGTCAATCTGCCCTGTACGTTTCTCTAGGGCGCGGGGATGCCTTTCATTGTCAAGGAGGAAGAAAGAGAAGTTTGTTCCTTGGTCTCTCTCTCTCTCTCTCTCTCTCTCTCTCTCCCCCTAGTCTTGCCGGTGACGTAACCCAGACAAATAAAAACTAACCGGTGCCTCGTTTCCTCGCGCCATAAATCCAGGAGTTGTCATGTTGTCTTTGGAGAGGGGGAAGCAGGGAGGGAGAGGTGGCTTACTCGTGTCTCTGCGGCCCGATGGGGTAGAGCAGCAGGCCAAGCAAGGACCTGATAGAGGAGAAAGCGGCCCGAGTCGCCCCAGATGGGGGAGGCGGAGGAAATGGGCGGCTAACAAACATGCCCAAAGTAGGCTGAGGCGCCTGCTTTGAACTTGACGAGGGTTCCCCCCCAGAGGAGTTGGCGGTGGGAGCTACAGGGTCTGAGAAGCATCACCCCCTTCGGAAACTGGTCATTCACCCCGTCCGGTTTGTGCAACGGAACTGCCCAGACTCCAGACTGCCTCTGTGGATGAATTCTGTTCCGTGCTAAAGGCAACAGGGAAACGCAGCGTTTTGGTAGAGAAAACCAGACAAAACTGCTTCTGGGCCTCTAGAAGCTGGTGTGGCGGAGAGGACTATGAGTGAGAAGCCACAGGTGGCCTTTGCCACCTCCAGCCACCGTCCCTGGGGCCCTCCTCCCGCCTGGGCTGCCAAAGCTCAGATCCAGAATTCGGGAAGGTGGAGGCGGGCGCCGGAGCCAGCTGTCTGCCCGAGGAGACACCCTGGAGCCCGACGATGAGGAGCAAAAAGGAAATGGTTCTACCAGGAGCATGTGTCGGATGACTCAGGAAGAACACAGCCCTCAGGAGAGCCACGTCCTGGGAAGAAACACAAGTGCGATTGAGCAGATGTCCCACCCCAGCTTCCCCTCCGAGCCGCAGCCCTGAGGGTCCCTCAGAATCCCTCTATCACCTGGATCCCTCAGGGTCACATTGCCAGGGCTGGACTTGGACAATCCCTCTGTCAGTGTTGGAAACCTGCGGATGGGACGGAGGGGCCTAGAATTTCGGCAGGAGTGTGTGCGCCAGGAAAGCCTGCCAGGGACCACTCAGAGTAAGTCTTAACTGTCTGGGTCAGAGAGCCTGGGAGAATCTGGGGGAAAACATTATAGGCCCTTTTCCCTGGAAGGTGCACATACGTAAGACATACGCATGTCAATTTAGAAAGTTCTCAGGTTCTCGGAGGCCTACTAGTCTGGTTGCTTATTAGTTAAAAACTCCCCCTTTTCTCCATTTCCCTCAAGTTGTAGGTTAAAAGGTAGAGGTCAAGTGTTTGCAGAGTCTGTAAACTCTTTCCCCCACAGCTGCCACCAGCCTGACAGTTTCCAGAGCCTTCTGAGGTCCAGGCACTTTTCCCTGTCCCCATGCTGACCACCCGTTTCAACAACACGCCTGGAACTAGCTGCCCTTCCCATTTTATGGGTGGCGTTCTTGGCTGGAGGCCCCCAGCTCCTGGAGAACACCCAGGGTGTATATAGGTCAAGTCACAGCACCCTTTGGGGTGTTAAGGTTAAGAAGCAAGAGTTTTCAACATACTTTGGAGGCTGTGTAATTCAGGCTTTGAAATAAATACATTTGCCCTGTTGTGTCTAAAGCATTATCCAATTTAAAATGCCATGTTAGCCCTGGCTGGTGTGGCTCAGTGGATGGATGCCAGCCTGTAAACCCAAGGGTCACTGGTTCGATTCCCAGTCAGGGCACATAACCAGGTTCAAGCCAGGTCTCCAGCCAGGTCTGTAGCTGGAGGCAGGTGAAAGGCAACCAGACATTGATGCTTCTCTCCCTTTCTTCCTCCCTCCCTTCCCCTCTCTATCTAAAAATAATAAATAAATAAATAAATAAAATTAAAAAAGAAGTGAACCTAATATGTGTGGTAGCCATCTGACACCATCTGACAATTATTACAATATTATTGACTATTGCTTGTGCTGTACTTTATATCCCCTTGAATATTTTATAAGTAGAAGTTGGTACTTCTTGATTCCCTCTGCCTTATCTGTCCTCTCCCTCATCCCCGCCGACCGCCTGTACAATTGGAAGGTGACTTCCTCCTAAGTGGGGCTGCTTGCCCCCAAGAGGAGAGGGGTTTCCCCCTCACAGTGACAGGCACTCAGCAATTCAACCCCAATGGAAATGGCAGCCTACACTCTGAGGGTCTTTGGAGGAGAAGGAGACACCGTTTTACTTTTTTAAAAATCAAGAAAATTAGGTGTGTAAAACTGGCTGTTAAAGTGACCAAGTTCATTTTTTCGCTCTGCAAAACACAGCGTATAAAAAGAAGGACTACCCCTGGCTGGTGGCACAATGGATAAGGCGCCGGCCTGCGAACCCAAAGGTCGCAGGTTCGATTCCCCAGCCAGGGCACATAACCAGGTTGCAAGCCAGGTCTCCAGTCAGGTCTGTGGCTGGAGGCAGGTGAAAGGCAACATACATTGATGTCTTTCTCCCTCTCTGCCTCTCTCCCTTCCCCTCTTTCTGAAAATAATGAAATAAAATCTTTAAAAAAAATAAAAAAAAATAAAATAAAATAAAAAGAAGGACTAGTGCAGCGCTCAGGAAAAGGATTTCTTCATCACTTTTTTGGTGCTCTGAGAAGAGAAAAGGATGTAAAGCTTTCAAGAGTCACAGCCCAGGGACCTGGAGGTTATAAAAGACGAAGCATAAAGATGCTTCAAGGAAATGTATTTCTCTTTCAGGAAATGACTGTTTCATTAAGTGCGAAGGGTCATCTGGGCTCTGCAAAGTGGTCGTGCCTGTGCTTAGAAGTCAGAGGAATGAGGACTTGAATCCAGTTTGGTCACTTACCAGCTGTGTGATCTTGCGGAAGTTACCTAACCAATCTGAGCCTCAGTTTCACCGTCTGTAAAATGGGATGAATAACTATACCAACCTCACAGGAGGTATTATAAGGCTCAGTTGACATAAAACATCCAGGATGCCAGTTGGAATATATTAGACATTTAATAAATGATAACGCTTAGTCTAGTAATTCAAATGTACAAGAGAACTCTTGCTGCCTCAACCACACACAAATGCTGAGATATACCACCTCGCAGCCTCAGGAAAAATGCTAGCTTGCCTCCTGGGACAGTTCTATCTGAGAGGTAAAAGATATCATAGAAGATGAAACAATTTCTTCTAGGGGCTTCCCCACCGCTCTGCACCCTGTCCTCCATTCTATCACCTTCTCTAACTCTAAAGTCCCAATAGCTTGGTAACTTCCAATGACCCACAGACAGGAAAACACAGATTAGCAGGAAGCCATTATTAGACCCCCAGGAGCATCGATAATGCCTTTATATATCTTTTCTTTACCCCAATGTCCCAGCAATGGGGACAGTGCACACCTGCTGGCTGACACAGCGCCCAGCCATGGAGGATGGGCACTGGGCATCACATGAAGGTCTATGTTTGGTTCTGGTCCTCCAAGCTCTGCAGGCCTCCAGCAGCCCCGCCGGGGGCTCCTCTTTGTACTTACAGCCCAGGTGGCCACCATCTGTCATCTCAGTAATCGAGAGAGAATGAAGGCAAGTGACAATGCTTCCTAAGTGGACAAGGATGTCCAAAGGTAAGGCGGTTCTGCCTCTGTCCATGTGTGACAACTACAGGAGAAATCAGTGCAAACTGTCACAGACAGCTTCTACTCCACGTGGCATTATCTGATGGGGCAAAATTTATTTCGCTTTTTTCCCCTCTTCATAACAGAAATCTATTGTACACTTTGGAGAGGAGGAATGGTTGTGGGAAAGGCGTGTCAGTTAACTTGCTGTCCATCAAAACACCCCAACATTCAGTGTGTAAACTGCAACCGTTTTGTTTTGTTTTGTTTTCATACATTTTATTGATTTTGCTATTAAAACTGTCCCAATGTTCCCGCTTTGCTCCCCCCCAACCTGGTCCCCCCATTCCCTCCCACAATGCCCCTAGTTTATGTCCATGTGTCATGCGTATACATTTCTGGGCTTCTCCATTTCCTATATTATTCTTAACATATCCCTGTCTATTCTGTAACCACCAATGTGTACTCTTTTCCTTTTCTTTTTCACATCCAGACAATTCACCATTTAATTACTGCCTGCTGTCAACCTCGTTTTTTGTTTGTTTGTTTTTGTTTGTTTTTTGCTGATAATTTAGTGGTTGATGTTTGGACTCAGCAAGGATGGCTTCCCTGCGTTTCTGATGTTGTCAGCCAGGCTTCTTCGTGTGTTTCACTAGGTGTTATGGGTGCGTGTTATGTGCTCCCCAAATTGTTATGTTGAAACCCTAGTTCCCACAAGGTGGGCTGGGAGGAGAGGCCTTTGACAGGTAAATAGTCAGGAGAATGGACTGTCCATGGTTGGTTAGTGTTTGATAAGAAGAGGAAAAGGGAGCAGCTTAGACAAGAACCTAGTATAAAGGAACCATGGACATGGACAACAGGTGGGATTGACTTTGGGGGGAATGGGTGGGTGGGGAGGGGGACAGAGGGGAGCAAAAAGGGGATGGATGTAATACAACAACAATAAAATAAAATAAAAAAAGAAGAAGAATAGGAAGAGACTTGATTTCCAGTCCCCGGGACTGTGAGAAATGAAATGTTGTTTATGCCACCGGCCTATGCTAACAAGTGACAGCCGCTGATCAGAGCTAGGCAGCTGGCAGAAGACTGGCTGGTCTGAGCTCCGAGCTCAGATCCAAGGGGAAGGGAAACCCTCTTGTTGGGAGCAGGGACAGGTGGGATCAATGTGGAAGGAACGGCTGGGGCCGTCTTTGCAAACAACCCCCCATGTCTGAGTTTGACCAGGGGAAGGATTAAACCCGACATGGACATCCAGGCTTGGCTCCGGGAACGGCTGTGGCTGATGAAATGGCCTAAAAGTTTTCATTTCTTGTCTGGCCTTGACTCTGGATGATCAAGTCGGCTTTAATGCAGACATTACCTCTTCCCAGTCAAAACGGCCGCTCTCACCTGTGCCTGCGCTGGGGTGACAATTGATTCCATGGCCCTGAGGCGGCAGCGATTTCCACCTAGCTGCTTCCCGAATGTCTCTTATGCTCACCTTCTCTCCATCTCAAATGCTGCCTGCCTAGGCCAGCTCACCGTGACTTCTTGCCTGAACTATTGATTACAGTGGTTTTCTAACTCCTCTGTCCCTTCCTCTGGGCCATTTTTGTGATCTTACCAGATAATTAATTTCACACACGTCCTGTGGTAGGTAAACTAACGCCCTCCCCACTCCCACCACCACATCCCGTCCTCCTCCCTGGGACCTGTGACTAGGTTCCGTGGCAGAGGGGAATTGAGGTGGCAGATGGAATTAAAGCTGCCAATCAGGTGGCCTTAAAATGGGGAGATTATCCCCGATTATGCGGGCCCCAAGTCATCAAAAAGATCCTGAAACATGGAGGTAAAAACAATGTCCTCCTACGGGTTCAGTAGGAAATACACGCCATCCTGATTGCTCACTGTCGTTCAAGGTGAATGAACTTGTAGGTCTGAAGCCATTGGGAAACGTTCAAATGTTAAATTGCAAAGTGCCTGAAACTGCTTCCTAAATGGTCTCCCTCTAACTCAGCTCCGTCCCTGGAGCTGCCGGAACATTCTGTCCTTGAACGCGCTCCTGCAGAAAGTAGAGACAAATTGAGAAGCTACACAGAGCAGAGTGACACCCCAGTGTGTCATAAACACATAGCACATTGCTGCTTCCCCTGGCCCCATCGATTCAGGGAAAACAGAAGGCAGCTGGCTCAGGTGAGCGCATCTCTTCTCTGTTTTATATTTCAAGTGCATTTCTTGCAGATGCTAGATAGTAGGGACTTTTGGAAAAATCTAGTCTAACCATTTCTGCTTTGTCACTGGAATTTCACTGGCCACTTGCATTTAACATAATTACCAATATAATTGTGCACAAACCTACTATCTTGCTCTGTTTCATATTTGTCCCATTTATTGTTTTGTTTTCTCCTCACGTTCTTGCTAATTTCAGCATTCCATCTTATTTCCACAATTAACTTATGACTCGTACATCTTCGCTGTATTTTTCGTAGGGCTTACTATGCAGTTCTCCGTGTGTGTTTGACCTATCACAGGCTGCCTTTGAATATAACATCACTTCACGTATAATATAAGAACTTTATATGACAACGCTCCCACTTCTCCCTCCCACCTTGTCAGGTGCCGCACATTTTGTGTCTACGTGTTAAGAGAGCTCATAAAACATTGTTGCTATGTTTTGCTTTAAACAAGTATCTTTCTAAATCTAGAAGACAATGGCTTTCATATTTACTCTGATATTTACCATTTCCTGCACTCTTGCTTCCTACGTGCAGAGACAAGCTTCTGTCTGGTATCATTTTCCTTTCGCCTAAAGAAGTGTGTTTAATATTTCTAGTGATGCTGGTCAACTGGTGACATGTTTTCTCAGCCTTGGTGTATTGTATAAAAAGGTTTTATTTTGCCTTCGGTTTTAAAGGATTTTTTTTGTTGTTGGTGTTGAATATTAAACTCTAAGCTGGTGCTTCTGTTTTTGTTTTCAGCACTTTAAAGATGTCATTCCCTTTACTTCACTTGCATATTTTGAGTTAAGAAGTCTGCAGTCATTCTCTCCACCCATCCTCTACCCTATTCCATGCCTCCCCCAACCCTTCCTAACATGATTTTTTAACTTGGGCTGTTTTTATAGATTTTCTATTTATTATTGACTTTCAGCCATTTGTAGCATGGTTGTGTGCGTGTGAGAGAGAGAGAGAGAGAGAAAGAGAGTTCACCCTACTGGGAATGTATTGAATTTCTTTAATCGGTGCATTTATTGTTTTTATCAAATGTGGGGAAATTTGACCATTATTTCTTAAAATATTTTTCATCAGCTTCCCCCTCTTCTCCTTCTGAACTTGGATGACTCATGTATTGGATTACTTGATATCTTCCCACATGACACTGAGGTCCTGCTCATTTTTTCCCTCTATTTTTGCTTCATTTTGAACAGATTCTACTGCTGTCTTCACAGTTACTTATTTCTGAAGTATATTATCTAATTCTAATATACTCCAGTGAAGTCCTCATTTCAGATGTTGTTTTTTCTTTGAAAGTTCCATTTCTTTCTTTGAAACATTTTATGTTACATCTTTGGACCAATGGATCATATGAATAATAGCTGTTCCAAACCCCTATTCCACCATCCTTCTCATTTCTGGGTTGATCTTCTGACTGACTTTCCTCCTGTGTATGATTCACATTTCCCTGCTTATTCATATGTCTAGTAATTTTGATTGGCTGCTAAACATCATGAATTGGCTGCTAATTTTGTAAGATTTGTATAAAGAATGCAAGACATATTCTGGCAGGGAGTTATTTGTGAATTGGTTTGACTCTTTTATATCTTAAAACCTTTAGAACAGACCTAGAGTACCATTATCTTAAGGCTAACTGAACCCCACTTCTAGTGCATGGTTCCCCAGGATCTCTGATGAGAGGCCCACATATTCAGTATGATCTCCTCTCTAGGAGGAACGGGGTGCTAAATGAATCCTGGCCTCGTTTGAACTCTGAGAATTGTTTATCTCACAGCTCCCTGATTACTTTGATCTCCTTGGAGGTTGTTCCTGCCCGGCCCATTAGGGTTTCTCCTTACACGTGTCCAGTCTGGTCTTTGGCCGAAGACTTAGGGGAACCTCTATGCAAATTTCAGAAACTCTGCCCTTTCCATTCTAGTCCCTTTGACCTCCCCAAGTTCAAAGTCATTCTCCTCACCTCAGCAGACTGTCAGGCTCCATGGGCAGGTGCCCCTCCCTACGCTGCAGTCCAGACATTGCCTGCAACATACCCAAGGAGAATTCTAGGCATATTTCTGGAGTTCCATCTCTGCATACTTCCCTCCTGCAAATGACAGCCACCTGTTCCTCCCCACACTCATCCTTCTCAGCTGGACAAGACTTCCTGCAACACAGTCTAGAAAAAGATAAGTCAGAAAGCCGGGCTTATAGCCTTTCTTCCCCTTCTCTTGGGACCACAGTCCTGCATGTCATACGCAAGGTGGGGCACAAGTACATTTACAGTTGTTTGTACGGAAACTAATACAATAATTAATAAACAATACAAGAATAACCTGTTTCCTATACCCATAACTGTAAACCCTACTCGTATCCCACTCTGCATTTCCTCCAATTTTCTAGTCCTTTATAACAAGAACGTAAATCTACTCTCAATTAATCTATTGGGGCCAGAAGCAGAAACCTTGTTCACGTCTCACAATTTCCAACTATAAAGTTGTTTGCATGGTCATATTTCGCCTGCCTCCTCTGCTACAATGGAAGCCCCACAAGAGTAACAGCTAATTACACACTACTGACGACCAGGGCCTAGCACCAGGCTGCAGCATAGTAAGACCTGTGAAGAAATATTGCGATCCTGAGGCCAGATGCTGGCATGAATCAATGGACAGAGACACGTTGAGGAAGCGGTGTGATGAGATGGAACACATGGCACCCAGCACACTGCCAGGGTCCACGTTGCATGTGGATCTCATTTTCGGTCTGGCCCCATCCCTGTGACACATGCTTTCCACTTGGACCGGGACATATTCACACACACACACACACACACACACACACACACACGATTGGCAGTAAAGGCTTCAAAATGCTGGTGTTGTGTTCAAGCAGAACCCTATGTTTTCCACACTAATATGGTTAGAAACTGTTAAATAACTTTAAAAGATCTTCACATAGGTTATGGTGTATGAGGCTGTTACAGGACAGATTCTTAGGTGGGGTAAACTTCTGGTTGTCGCGGTGAAGACATGGGCCAGCTGAAAGGGTCTCCTCCGCCCCACCCCACACCGCTGGTGTGATTTCATCTACACAGAGGACAACCAGGGATGAGTCACGGGAGATCTAACATGGGCCAGTGGCCCCTTCCGCCCAAACGCACCAGAGAAACCAGTGAGTCTCCTGCCTGATGTGAGAGAGAAACAGGCCTTGCTTGGGAGAAACACCAAGTTTCTTTGCCCGCAGGCGCCCTCTGGTACGTCACCACCACTGGTCCGTCCAGACCCGTTCCATCTCTTTCCTGCCACCTTATTTCCGCCTCTGCAAGCTCTATGGGTGCAAGCATTCTCTTGCTGAGTCTTTCCTGTGCTGGGTGCATGTTTTTAGCTTCAGCAAACGGCATATTGTTCCGTGTTCCATTTTATTTTCTGCTTTTATTCTCCCTACGTGGCCTCTTTGTGCAGATCCAGCCATGTTGTCATGTGTCCATCTAACGTGTTGCTTTTAGGTGGCACCTAATAACCCCTGGTGAGGGCACCCCATTTTATCTAACAATCACCCAGACGACAAACATCTGCTTGCCTTTCATTCCCATGAACAGCCCTGCACACATTCCCTTAAGTGCCCATGTAAGGAATCCTTTAAGACTTGTATCCTGGAGGGGGGAGGGGGGTGTGGGGTTGCAGGATTTATGGTAAAATAGTACGTTAGTCTTGGCGCAGAATCCGTACAGCTCTGCTGTCCCTGGGTTTCTGAACCTCAGGATTCCTGACAATTTGGACCAGATCCTTTGTTGTGGGGCCTGAACTGTGCACTGTAGGGTGCTGGGCAGCACCCCTGGGCTCCACTCACCAGAGGCTCCTCTCCCTCCGACCTGTTAACACTAATGTCATCCAACACGACCAAGTGTCCCAGGGTGGGGGCAGACTAACGCCCTCCCCACTCGCACCACCACATCCCGTCCTAGTCCCTGGCATCTGTGACCACGTTCCGTGGCAGAGGGGAATTGAAGTGGCAGATGGAATTAAAGCTGCCCATCAGGTGACCTTAAAATGGGGAGATTATCCTGGATTATCCAAGTGGGCCCCGTGTAATCAAAAGGATGCTTAGAGGTGGAGGTAAAGAAAATGTCCTCCTACAGGCTAAGTAGGAAATACACTCCCGACTGGTCACTGTCGTTCAAGGTGTGACCCTGTATGTCTGAAGCCATTGGAAAACATGCAAATGTTAAATTGCAAAGTACCTGAAATTGCTTCCTAAATGGTCCCACCACCCTACCCCATTCCTGGCATTACCCAACTCTTTCATTTTGCCTTGAAGCAACCTGTTCATGTGCTTTACCGTTTTTAAGGGTTTTCTCTAATGTTCATTCTCTGTTGAGATTGCTGGCCTCTTGCTGTTTTACAGGATGCCCTACGTATCCCCAATGTTTGTCCTTGATTGCTGTGCTTGTAGCAAATATCCTCTCCCATCCTTCCAGCTAACTAGCTTTATGCAATGGTTACTTCACTGGCAAAACTTAGTTTTCATGTACGAGATGCACGATGCTACTTGATGGTCTGTACTTTGGCACTTTCATGGAAGAAGTCCTTCCTTGCCCTCGGTTCCAAGATATGCCCCTCGATTAGCTTTACACTTTTACCTTCTTTCATTCGGTCTTGACTCCGTGTGGAGCCCACCTAACCTATGGGGGGGCTGGAAGCTACATTTCTGCTCATCTGCGGTGCCCCTGGATTGTAAACTAAGTCCCCACACGTGTAGGTGTGAAACCAAGCTCTCTATCCTGTTCCATGGGTCTAATCATCCACCCCTGCAGCCCTACCCACAAATTGTACTTCTATGACTTCGTGTGTTCCCGTGACTGAGCCAGTCCCCATATCCTTCAGTGAACAATTACAGACTCCATGAAACGGTCATTTAATGTAAATTTGTCAACTTTCTCAAGACAGCAAACTGCCATTTTTGTTGAGGTTGCACTAACTTCATAAAATGACTTGGGGGACAATGATGTTTTTATACTATTGTTACCCCACCCAGGATTACCGTATCTTCTTCTAGGCCTTCTTTATCGTTTTTAAAAGTTTTCTTTAAAGAAGTCTCTGTATACTTGTTGACATTGATTCCTGGGTGCTTTTTATTTGGGGTTGCGACCTTATTATTTATGTTTCTAGTTGGAACTACTACTCTTGATTTTTAAGCTGATCTTATATCCAGAACGGCCGGAGTTTGGGGTGGGGTTCAGAATCACTGATTTGCTTCTCAGGGCTCCCATCTCGGTATCAATGCATCTGGAAGACTGGCAAGTTCGTGAGAAGATTGCCTATGAGCAGATCCAGCTCACAATGGCCAGAAAAGCCCTAGAAATATCCCACCCACAGCAGCTAGCAACTGTGCCCTCATATTCCATATCTTCCCTCCTGCAAAGTGCTAAGCACACCCAGGCGTGTATTTCTCTTTATGTTGATGGCTCTCTCTTGTAAAGGAACACATTTTTTTTAATGATATATTAGCCCTGGCTGGTGGCTTGGTGGATTGGCACCAGCCTGCACTCAAAGGTCGCTGGTTCGATTCCCAGCCAGGGCACATAACCAGGTTGCAAGCCAGGTCTCCAGCCAGGTCTATAGCTGGAGGCATATGTTGATGCTTCTCTCCCTTTCTTCCTCCCTCCCTGCTCTTCTCTCTGAAAATAATGAATACAACCTTAAAAAAAATAAAAGATATATTAGTACTACATGATGAACTACCACAGAAGTTGCTAAACCCATGAGCTCGGGAGGTATCGTGTGTGCCTCCTCTCATTATGCACAGAGGTAATAATGCAAGGCATGCTGGTCTACCAGCTCCCCCCACCCCAACCCCCTGCCCCACCCCCATCTCTGCACAGCAGTAAGGCAGCAAGTACAACCCCTGCTCACCCAGAAATCTTAGCTCCCAAAGCAGCAGGGCCCCACCGTCCTCCTGACGGGCATCCGTTTTGTTTTGTTTTAATAGTAAGTTTCCTTTTTTTCCATGTACTTTTAAACAGTATTGTATTTTTTTCCCTCCATTGTTCTCCCCTACCGAGCATCAGTTTTAAAAGCACATTTCATGTGGCAAGTTCACCTCTAGAAAAATTCCTCAATCTACCCTGGGCAACGTACCTTCTGCATGTTAATCAAACAGACCGACGGGCCAGGTTTAATATTGCATTTCTTCCAGGGAAGGCCAGCTCAGCCTGATTCAACGGGAAGGCGCTCAGAGGGACAGCACCTGCTCTCCCGAGTCGGTCCCTCGCTGTCATAAGCGTGTCACCCAAGGGCTGTGTGGCAGCACCTCGACACTGCCTCCCACCAACCTTTGGGGCACCGGATCAGGACCGCACTGAGGAGGCCTCCGAAAGGGTTTCACGCTGGTTTAACCAGCAAGAATCCATTTCTTCTCCTCTATGTTCAACAGAGGTCCCAACAGACAGGCTGCAACATTTTTAAATGCCTTTATTAAAGGTTATTACTATAAAATACAACCAAGTTACAAGTAGTCAGTAAGAATTTTCATTTTTGAAAACGCGTATCAAAGAAAGAGGCGCAAAGAAAGGGAGGCAGCTCTGTTATCCACGTGAGGGCTGCACCCCCACTGTTCCCACAGCGGGCAGCGCCCCCAGCCCCAAAGGGTGGGGGGGGACCCCCAGGGGAAAGAACTGAGACTGGTTTCTGACTTATTGGGAGCGATTTTACAAAAATAGTCACCCAAAGCAAGATACTAACTCCTTGAGCTGACTCCCAGGTGCAGGAAGTGGGGGTGGGAAGAGAAGCCAAAAACACACAGGCTTCAGCTGAAAAGTGTGTTTCTAAAACAACAAACAGAAACTCCTGGTTTTAGAAGCTCCATCCTGATACCCAGAGGGGAAAAGGTGGCTGACAGAAGAACTTAAGTTTCCCTTATTTGGATGCACTGAACATAGGTTCCCAGGAGGACGGGAGAGGATCCATCTTTGTATGTGGGTTGCCATGGCTACAAGGAGGGTCCGGTGGCCGGGCAAAATGAAGACCAGGAGCCAGCATCCTCCAGCCTTCGTTTCTCGCTCGTGTTCCTTTGCTTCCAAAGGCGGAGCAAAGCAACACAACTTTAGGACCCTCTCTAGGATTCCAGGGCTTGACGGCGGGTATTGGTCTTGATGGGAAAGTGGAAAAAAATGAGAATTGTCTCGCAGAAGAACGGACAGATCCCTTTGGGCTGATGGTCCCAAGATGTCAAGCTCTCTTCTCTGCTATCAACACCAAGAATACAAACTCACACCTGCACATCTCCTGGTGAAGGGACCCTGCTTTCACGCCTGGGTTCTAGGACAGCTCCCTGCCCTCACTGACGCTGGAGGGGCAGGGCAAGCCAGGACTGAGGCTGGCAGCTGGCCCGAGGGGCCGGCCCCCGGCTATGCTGTCCAGGTGGGATTTCTAGGCTCCTTTCCCCCACCACCCAGCCAGAAACCTGTTTTCCCTCTTACAGTTCAACTCTTCTTAAACAGCACAGAAATAAACCCCTGCATTTGCCACAAAAATGACAGTCACCAAAGGAGGAAGGTCAAACCCAATACCCCAAGGAGCCAAATGAGGTTTAGGAACATGAAGCAATTGGCAGGCACCAAACCAAACATTGGCTTCAGCTTTGGCAGAAACTTTCCTGGAAAAAAAAAAAAAAAAATACTTGCCATGTGCTTCACCTTGGAGCCAGACAAAATACTCTGGAAATCATTTCATATTTGCCCTAAGAAACAAAGGGGCATTTTTTTTTAAAGACACACTTTGATACTGAGACCAGCTGGCAGACAGGACTCGCTGGGATTAATTAAGGCTTCAGGTGAGGAGAACACAGTGACAGGTGCCATGTAGGTGACACTCGGGCATGTCCTGCAGGTTCACGCAGCTCAAGGGCCAGCCATGGTCAGGGCACAGACGTCCTAGGGGTCATGGGCCACCCCGATGGCAGCGGTGGGCATGAGGTCACGGAGAGATGCCACTGCTAAGACTGCAAAGGTCTCCAGGGGGCGCTGCTGGGTCTGTACAAAAGCTGGAGGCTTCATTCCCACTGGAGGTCAGGGTTGGGAGACGATCCATGGTGACAACAGCTTGACCAGTCCTTAGGACCAAGCGGCCCCTGCAACCCCATGCTGGAAGGTCTAACACAACTAATCAGAAGAGCCCTGTCCTCCAGCGACACTTGCCATCAGCCCTTCCAGCTGCAGGTGCCAGGACAGGGAAAACACCCACAGGCCACATTACGTAGCAAAGAACTTCTAAAAGTGGTAGCCCTACAACAGCTACATCTAGGTACAAAATAATGAAAAGTTAATACAAAACTTTTAAACATGCAACTCTTAAACAATGATGAATAGTTTGAGTAAGTATCAGGGTCGCTTAGAGACAGCGGCGCCCTCGGCGTCTGGTTCCTGGAAATGACACCAGGGCAGAGGGCGGCACTCAATTCAGGATGCAGGGCTGGGAGCAACCGGGCAGGGGCGGCACGTGGGGGCCAATCTTCCCATGGTCGCAGCCGGCACGTCACCAGGACGCCAGCCACCACCACCCATCGCAGGGAACCCCACACGTTCAAAACAGGGCGGGAATGAAGGAGGAAGGGTGGGAATCACTTTTACAGTTTCCGTGACGTGGTGGACAAAACTCTTTCTCCAAGGTGGGGCAAACCGGGTACAGCGGGACCACATGCTTCAGTTCCAAGATCGACCGAATCCCTAACGGTCTTGAAAAATTCCACATGTAAAACTTGTTAATCAAATCATTAAAAAATAGCACAGATCTCTGGTCTTACCACAAAAGGGGGGAAACGTGGAAATCTGGACAAGGCAATATTTACCAGTTTCCAAAAGATTCAGAAAACTGTGTACAGAAGCCAGGAGACGACCCAAGAAATGCTGTCCCTTGCATTCTCCGCCACGCCACTCTGGAAGCATGTGGGGCTTCTTGGGTCTTTGGTGGGGTTTCTTTTTTATTATTTTTCTTGTTTTTTTTTTTTTTTTTTTTGGTCTATCACACTTTACCAGTTGTCCAGAAAATCAAACCCCGTCTTCAAGATGACATTGCTTGAGCTGACCTGCTGGAGAGACAAAGACACCCAAGGAAGGCATGAGGTTTTTTTTTTTTTTTTTTTCCCCAGTTTTGCGTTATCTAAAAACAGCATCTCATTTAAAATGACCCAAATGAAACGGGCTGCTTTCATCTCAGAAGCTTTCTGACCTCAATTTCCCTCAGTGCTCGGAACCAGAAAATTAAATAAAATGCAATGCAATCCAACACTCCCTTCTCTGTCCTCGGACATGTCTGCCGGCCGCTTCTAGACTTGACCTACAGAGAAAAGGCGGAAAATGGATCTTTTCTCTTTCCGGAAGACAGGCATGCTTGAATTTAGTCACGGTGGAAATAAAAGAATGTATTACAAGTACTTGTAGTCTTTCTAACGTCACACACGCACAACTTGAAAAGTGGAGGGAATAAAAAACATGGGCAGGGGGTGCAAAGCTTCTTTCAGACTACTCGGAAGGTTCCGGAAGGCTCTTCTCAATCAGGGGCACCTTTCAGGTCAAGGATGTCCCTCTTAAGTGACACGGGTAAGCTTGAACTATCTCCAGCAGCTGTGGCCCTCGGACACATCCCAGCAGGTTCCCCGCTGTGACTGAGATGTCCCTTTCCTCCGGTCCAGCAAAGCAGATACCCCCAGGTGGTCTGCAGCCTTTCTGAGCAAGGACACTGGGACAACCCCCACCCCCCGCCTCCACGCAGCTGGCAGACCGGAAGTGCGTCGGTGGTGGCGACGGGCCACCCAGCTTCCCCAGAAGCCTGTCTCACGCCCAGTCTTGCTGCATCAGCGTTGGACAGTGAGTGAGCCAAAAGAGGAAAAAAATTAAGGCGTTCCATCAAATTTTCCTTCTGCTGGGTGCCTAGCAGCGGCTCACGCTGGGCTTTGCCCTCAGAAAGCTGTCCTTTCAGAGGATTCCAGAAGCTTCCCTGACTCCACTCCCCGGACACCTACCCTAGTCCCCTACAATGGAGACGCTCACCTACGTACGTTAGTGTCACCTACGTTAGGCAAGCATTTCCTTTGGAAGAAGAGAAAACTGCAGAGGATTCGAGAAAGATGACCAGTCAGGGAGAGAGGAAGCTGAGTCTGTCCGAGAAGGAGCTGAGGGCAGGGAGAGTACAGAGCAGAGATGGGCAGGGCCAGAGGCAGGGAAGAGAGGGGACCGAAGGTGCTGGGGAAACCTGGAGGAGGAGGGCAGAGTGGACTGGGCAGCGGATATGCAGCTGTAGGGGGACGGGCGCAGCACCCAGCCCAGGGACCCTCCTTCAGGGGGACACTGGCCACGCCATCTGCTGAGAGAGACATGGAAGCACCTGGAACCCCATTCGGGAAACTGGGCGTGAGACTTGAACAGCCATTTCTTCAAAGAAGAGACGCCAACGGCCAGTGAGCAACATGCAAAGATACTCAACTTTTCCAGTCATTAGAGACGTGCAGATCAAATCCACAATGAGATAAAGGACATCAGGATGGCCATCACCCAAAAAGGGAGAAGTCACCAAGCATTGGGAGGGTGTGGGGAAACTAGGCCTCTTGCATGCAGGAATGAACGGGGTACAACCGCTGTGGAATTACCACATGCTCCGTCAATTCCCCTTCTAGGCATTCCCCCCACGGGGATGAAGGCAGGACCCCAAACAGACTCACAATAACCCAGAGGTGGAAACCACCACGGCCCTCCTGGAGGAAGGGGCCACCCACCTGGGCAGGTGCGGATTCTGAGAACAGCTCATCCTCCACGTCCTCCCTGTCCCCGGGCCCGGAGGGGACAGCATCCTCCCCTGGGCTGGCGCAGGCCTGGATGGGCTGGGGTCCCTCCATCTCGACAACCCCGGCACTGGGAAGGACACGTGGCTCCTGGCGGAGGGGACCGGGCCTCTCTGCCTTGACCTCCTTGTCCTTCGGGGATGGGTCGTGCCTATAACAGGCCGGCAGGACCTTTTCGCCTTTTTCCATGGACTTGATCTGGCTGGGGGTCAGCGACGGGAACTCGGCCTCCGGCCCCTCCCCGCGGGAACGCTCCGCGTTGATCTTCCAGAAGGACGCTTCCTCTTCCTTCCGGGCGGGACCCAGAGCATCCAGGCTGGAGGACTTGCTGCCCTGGGCCGGCTGGCGGGCCAGCGGGCCCTGAGGGGCTTTGGCTGGTGGCCGGGGCTCCCCGGCGGAGCCGCTGCTGGGCTCCTGGATGGATAAGGAGGAGATGCTGAACTCCATCTGACTCTACGCAGGGCACGGGGAAGGAGCACAGAAAACAACCGTTAGGACCAACCAGGCTGGTGGGCCTGCTCCCAACCCCTCCCCTCCCCAGCTGCAATAACGCCGCTGTGTTGTCCATTTTCTGGAACATTCTTGCTTTGAGGCTAAGGCCCGGCCACGGTCCATGCGACCCACAGCTCAGAGGCTCCCGTCTCCTGCTGCTTATGAAGGCCTCTCTGCTGGGGGTGCAGAGCACCCTCCGGCCTCCTCAGGAAGGATTTCAGGGCTTCCCAGAGGAGGAGCTGCTGGGGGGCCATCGCCTGCCCGGGAGGGTGACAGCACAACATGACACAACACTGGGCCAGGGTAAAGCCCTGCCCCGTCCGGCCTCTTCCCTCTGAGACCTACAGCGGCGAACTGCAGCAAAAGAAACCAGCAGATGCCAACAACATGGATGGAACTGGAGAGTGTTATGCTTCGTGAAATAAGCCAGTCAGCGAAAGATAAATACCGTATGATCTCACTCATTACAGGACAATAATGAACAAAACTAACAACAAGCAAAACAGAACTAGGTACATGAATACAGTGAATAGACCTTCAGTGAGCAGGGGGAGAGGGGAGGGGGGAGGGGGGAGGGAGGAGGAGGAGGCAAAGAAGGGGAGCAGTTTAGTCAAGGAACTAGCATGGAAGAACCATGGACATGGACAACAAGTGGGACTGACTTTGAGGGGAGTGGGTGGGTGGGAAAGGGGACAGAGGGGAGTAAAAAGGAGATGGATGCAATACAACAGCAATTTAGTTTAATTTAAATTTTAAAAAAAGAAAAGAAAAGAAACTAGCAGAGCCAGGCCCTACCTGCTGGCACCCTAATCTCGGCCTTCAGCCTCCTGAAATGCTAGAAACAAACATCTGTAGTTCAGTCGCCCTGTCCGTGGCACTTGTACAGCCAACCAAGGTGGCACATCACCCCAGTGCTTTGGTCCTACTTGCCACAGCTCCGCTGGGCTCACCCTGGGCCTGTAACCCAGGAGGTCGCTGCCCACTGAAGATCTCAGACCGTTGAGAGCCAGCAGGGCCTGGTGCCGAGCCTGGTGCCAAGCCTGGCACCTGGCTGGGCCCACACCACACATCTGAGGGCCCCACGAGTGCTTTCCACAATCCAATGCTGCTAACCATAGCGATCTCTAAAAAGGATAGTGCTGTCTGACCAACTAATCATTCCATGGAAATCCAAACCCTCTTTAAACCCAAATACGCAGAGGATGCCGGGTACCGCTCTGCAGAACCAGCTGTCTGCAGTCCTGGTCATGCCTAAAATCAATCTTGGTGATTCCTCTCTTCCTCACCACTTTGGCTCCCCTTTTCTGCATTTTTAAAAATAAAAGCAATTACAGCCCTGGCTGGTAGCAGAGTGGATAAGGTGCCAGCCTGCGAACCCAAAGGTCACTGGTTCAATTCCCCAGCCAGGGCACATAACCAGGTTGCAAGCCAGGTCTCCAGCCAGGTCAATAGCAGGAGGCAGGTGAAAGGCAACCATACATTGATGTCTCTCTCCCTCTCTCCCTTCCCCTCTCTAAAAATAATAACTTTTTAAAATAAATAAACACATAAATATAATAAAAGTAATTACATACAATATGGAAAGTTTGGGAATTGGAGAAAAGAAGAAAATCATTGATAACTCTTTCTGGATTTTTGTGCAATCTCTTTCTTGTACGTATTTTATGAGGTTGCCATTCTGTCATGCCTGTAATTTGGCGTATTGTTTTCTCACTTAACACAAGTACCGTCCTCAGGGTCACATGGTCTTTATAACCATTAATTTTAAAGAGTGCAGCAATTCTCATGGAGTAGCTGTCCCACCACACAATCAGTTCCTAATTACCAGATAATTATCTTCTAGTCTGTTGCTATACGTAAGGTCACCACAAAAGCCTACATACACATCTCTCTGCTCCATTTGGAGTTCATCTCTTCGGACAGACTTCCAGAATTAAAATATCAAAATATAAAAGTGTTTTAACGGTTCTAGATGCGTACAAACTACCACATTTGTTTTCCAGGACTCACCCCCGCCATTCCTAATGCCACCAGGTACGCATCAGAGTAGCATTATCAGCCACTGTCCCCTTGCCTCGTGACACTGAGTGTAATAACTTATTTACGAAACGTGGTCTGTCATTACCTTAATGCACATTCCTTCACTTAGTAAATGGTTGACTTGGGACTTGCAGGTTTTACGAACAGCTATCCCCCAGGCCTCTCCCCAATGGGCATGGATGTGTTTATTTGAGAACATCGCCTTTCCTGTCACCATTGCAAGCCCTGCACCCGGACGGTCACGCAGGTTCTCAGTTTGAGACCTCCAGGAGCCCGGACTCTGACAGCCAGAGGTCAAGGCCCAGAAGGTGAGACTATGAGGCCGATGAGGCCACGAAGAAGTCAAGTTCAAATCCCAAGCACAGCCCTGCCTTAAAAGGCCAGTGTTGTAAGAAAGAAAACCTGAGAAAGACAGGAAGGAGCGTCCAAGGCGGGAGGTGCTCTTTCTTTTTTGAATTTTCTTTCCACCAATGAGAAGACGGAAGTTTGGACCAAGTCCATTAGGAGTGAAATTTCAACCTGGGTCAAGCGAGTCCAAGGTGTGATGCCGTCCTGGGCACTATGACACTGATAAAAGCCAGGGACCTGCAGGAATGTCATTGATATAAACAGCAGAGAAGCTGCACCTAGCAGGCTATCTAAACAAGTATGTCAAGGCTCTAACCTGGTATTTATTTTTATTTTTTAATTGTATTCATTATTTTTAGAGAAGGGAAGGGAGGGAGGAAGAGAGGGAGAGCAACATCAAGGTTGCCTTTTGCATTCCTCCATCTGGAGACCTGGCTGCAACCTGGGTATGTGCCCTGCCTGGGAATCGAACCAGCAACCCTTGGGTTCGAAGGCTGGTGCTCAATCCACTGAGCCACACTACCCAGTCCTCTAACCTATTTAAAGGTCTGAGTCAACCATGGGCACTGGGCATATTTCCAAATTCCACAACAGAATAGATGCTGCTGAGCATGGAGAGGATGGTTTCTTCAAATATGCAAATTGCTAAAGATAGTTCGGAAGTGGAGACCAAGGCTGGGAGAGCAGAGCTGACTTTGATCTGGAAACTGTAGTGTAAGGAAGGCTCTGAGAAGCGAGCACTTTGTCAGGCCCCAGGCTTTTCCAGGATCAGCAATTTCTCTGGTGGGGGTGGGGGTGGATCTCTGCTGAGGAGCCTCTGGAAAGCAAGGCTGGACATCTGTCCACGAGGAGGGCAGCTAGGGGCTGAGCCAGGGACAAGGGGGAGAGAGGGCAGTCACAGTGCTTCCAAGGCCACTCCAGGCGTGTCAAAAGGTCGCTGGAGCAGCACTCGGCTGGAAGTGACATTCTCAAGCTAAAGAATGGAGGCCGTTCCCATCCACGGCTCCTTGGACAACTTGACACCATGTCACAACTTCTCAAAGGGAGGGTGTCCCCTGGTTTAAAGAGAAGGCCATGCTGACAGAACTGGCAACCTGGTTTAGAGGGTTTGGGTGAAAAGGGGAAAAACAAGAACGCACAGAAGAAAAACATCCCAGCACATCTGATTCTAAGTTGCTCCCTTGAGTGTATGTTATTTTTTATTTTGCAAATAAGACAACTCCTGTCCTGGCTGGTGTGGCTCAGTGGACTGAGCATGGGCCTGCCAACCGGAAGGTTGGCAGATCAATTCCCAGTCGGACCACATGCTTGGGTTGTAGGCCTGGTGCCCAGTAAGGGGCCTTCAATTTATGTCTCTCGCACATTGATGTTTCCCTCTTCCTCCCTTCCCCTCTTTCTAAAAAGTAAAATAAATAAAACCTTTTTTTTTTTAAAGACCACACTTTCTTTAAAAAAAAAAAAAAAGTCCTGCTTGACAACTGTGCTGGAGCTCCATCTCCTTCCCACTGCTCACAGGGACAAAACGGGTTTTTATTTCAACCACACACCCGTTGGGAACGGGCTGGGAGGAACAGGGAGAAGGGGCCAGGGGTCTGTTTTCCTGTCTGGATCTCATCTTTCTCGGTCCCGGGACTCCAGCAGAAGCGGACTGGAGTGGGTCTGGGGAAGCAGCCCATCCACCCCGGGGACCGTGGCCCCTGGATCTCACGGTGTTTACACACAGCGACAGGGCAAACCAGAAAAGTGCTTCCAAACTCATCTGCCACCACATGCCGTCACTCCTGCGGGTCATAAGGAGGAGGCGCCTTGTCCTTGGACAGCCTTTGCCATTTCATTTTTTAAAATTATTTGAGAGAGAGGAAGGGAGAGAAAGAGAGACTCACTTACTGTTTCATGTATTTTTACACATTCATTGATTGATTCTGCCTGTGGCTTGACCAGGGAGCGAACCTGCAACCTTGGCGTGTTGGGATGACCCTCTAACCAACTGCGTGCGCTACCCAGCCAGGGGAGACTTTGTTGTTTCAAAGGAGGTTTGATTGCTTCTCACTTTAATGACTCCACCCGACCTGGTTGTTCCTCTCTGCTGGCCACTCACTAGCCCTTTTCTCCCAGACCAGGGCTTATTTCTCCTGGGTGGCCTCTGTCAGCTGAGCTTTCTCCCTGGAGATGTCCCCAGCTCCTCCCCAGGCCCCACACCCAGAAGACACCCAACCAAGATGCTTCTAGGCACCCTTCACTTACCTATCCCTCCTCCTCAGTGAAAGGCAAACCCATTCCAGTTACTTGACACTGAACTTGGGCTTTTTTCTTCTTTAGTAAAAAGGGAATAACAATCATTTTTCCTGGACTGTCACAAAAATCAAAGGAGCAGAACTGCGCCTGGCACATAGTAAGTGCTCAGTTAAATGTATGCTACTTTGCTCTCCTGCCTCTTCATGGTCTGAAGTTGGCGAAACTGCACCTCCATGATTCCCAGTTACGAGGGCTCCTCGCACACCTTCCTCTGGTCATCAGGGCCTGGCACGTGGTGACTGCTGCCCACAGCTGGGACAGGCAGGCAGTGTCTGTGCCCAAATAGCAAAGCTGGGTTGAATGCTACCATGGAGCCCCTCTCTGGGTCCCCAGGGTTGAGCTGTGGAGTCTGAGCTATGAAACTCCCCATGGGTACTGTGGTCAAGCCACTGTCCTGTCCAGGACTCTCCCAGAGCCTGCAGGTCAGGACTGCCAGAGGCTGTGACCTCACCTACCATGCCTTTGAAGGTCACGCCACAGTGCAGGTTCTGACAGGGCCGTTTTGACATAGGAACAGATGAGTGAACAGAAAGACAACCCTGCCTCCAGGAAGTGACCTGCTGGTGGAGAACAAACTCTTGGGAAGGGACATGATGTCAGCCCTGCCCCAGAACACAGAGCCACACTGAGCCCAGGCCCCAGCAGAACCCTGCATGGGGACAAGGATGGGTCAGCCGACTACCACGCACAGGAAGCGGGATTCGGGATTCAGGTGGCCTTAGATCCCTGAGACAGGAGAGACCAGGAGCTACCAGGAAGCCCTGAGGCGATGCTGGCAGCCCCACCCACAGGGTCCCAAGTGCCAGCTGAAGAGCCCAGAGAGAGTGTGCTGGGGAGTCAGTCAGCCACCCCAGGACGGGGCGTCGGCCACCCCATGTGGGGAACTGGGTCTCAGCTGGCCACGTCCATTCTAAAAACAGAACGACCACAGCTGAGCCCAGTATCTATTTTTACGCCCCGCTCACTGCAGAGGAATGTGTAAAATTTCAGTGCAGGGGAGCACACGCCGCCAAAACTAACCGTTTGGCTGGGCAGCCGCCAGCGGCTCTCAACTGTGGAACAAAGGCTGCAGAAACACTGTCGGGAGAGACGCGGGTTTTCTGCAGCGAATCGTAACACTTTCACAAACTATTTACCACCTACCCTCCCCACAGAAGGAAGAGAGCTAAGGAGAGGGGCAAAAGCTACAAACCTTGAGAATCGCAAAAGTGATAGAAGCAACACCTTGACAGGGAAGAGACAGCATGGCCTGGCCACTGGGGACGGGTGCTGGGCCACTGCACAAGCGGATAGGGGTCACCAGCCCTCATCCCCAGGTACCCAGCCCAGACTGGGGGCTGAAGAACATGCAGCTGCATTTTCACCTGGGAGCACAGGGGCCTGGGAAGCAGGGCAGACAGGGACCCAGTGCCCATCTGCTGGGCCCCACAGCATCGTGAGTCCCAAAACACCCAACATCAGTCCCAGGGTGATGAGGTTAAGGGACAAATGACAGCTTCTGCCCTCCAGGGGTTTGTCATCTATTGTCATGTTTCCATCTTGTCGAGTCCTTCCCGAAGGCGACATGGAAGGAGGGAAGTCCTGGGCTTGGACACCTGCTCCACTTTATGCCTCCATTTCCCCATCTGTAAAATGGGTTGTTGTGAGGCTTAATGAGGAAACACTCCAGAAACACTCAGCGCAGGTGTACGGGGACCCATTCAACTGCCACCACAGGTGGCTAAATCACAGGAACCAGATTTGCCCTGGGTCACGACAGCAAGGTGGACCCCCCGATGCCTGCAGTTGACTGAGGCTCTAAGGTCAGAAAGGGTATGTATGGCCACCCAGGCAGGAGAGGACAGAGCTTAGGGCGTGGCCACCAGGGCCAGGGGCTGTCAAAGGTGGGTGGGGCAGAGATGGGGGTCTTGTTAAAGAGGGCCTGGGGGACTCCAAGCGGTGCTGGAGCTGAGCTGTGATGTGGGGACAGTGTGGCCCAATGTGCGGGGGCGTGAGAAACAGCCTGCTGGCAGTGAGGAGGGACAGCCAAGCAGAGCTTGGAACCCAGGGGGTCCTCTGTGCACAGGACACTCCGGTGGAATGCCCTCTGCCCCGTGCCCCCCAAGCTCTCTTCTTCTGACAGGGGGCTGGAACCTCCCCTCTCCGGGATGGTCCTGCACTGGCGCTCAGAACTCTGGATACCACGCAGATCAAGGAGCCGATTCCCATGCTGCCTCCTTACTGTCCCCAAAGAGGCAGCAGACCATCAGAGGAAGGACTGGGGGAGACAGAAAGGAAAGGTCCAGACTACTTGGGGGAAGAAAGCCGGGTGGGGGTGGGGAGGGGTCCCCAGGGCTCCGCTACCCAGTGTCAGCGCCCCTAGGCAGGCGTCTCCTTGAAGCCCCAGCCCAGAGCCCGCTCTGGGCGGCTGGGAATGCCAGGAATCCTCTCGGCCCGCCTCCCCTCCCTGGAGCATTCCAAGTGCTGGGTTTTTTCCTCTCGAACTATCAGCAGCATGAGAGAGGAATCCAGCATGGGGTCCCAGGGGCGCCCTCCCCCCAGCACGCCTGCCCAGCTGACGGATGAGTGAGTGGGAAGGGGCCCACCACGACCACCCCCGCCCCAGCTGGACAGGCAGAGCCCCCTTGGGCCTCTGTTCTGTGACGAAGTGGTCAGAGCAACAGTGGGACCGGCTGGAAGGCAGAGAGACTCCAAGAGGCGTTACGCTGAGACCACTGCACCCCTGCTGGGCCAGCAAGGGCTCCCCTGATGAGAGCTGTGCTTTCCTGCCACCCAGTCCCCATCACTGGGACAGTGACCCTGGTCCCCAGCACAGCGCCAGCTCGGTTTCCATGGGTAGAACCACTCTTCGCTGGCCTGAAGGAAGGAGCCCACACAGAGGTGCCTTTGTTGGGCAAGAAACCCCAACCCCTTGGGGTTCTCAGCTCTGCCCCTGACAGACAGAACCGTGGGACAGGTTCACCCTGGCCTCGGCTATCAGGTCGGGGACTTTGAATCAGAGCTGAGGAAGAGCTGGGCACCAAGCTGCCACTCACTGAGTCTGCTGACCTGCAGAGTTGGGAGGAAGGCGTGAGGTGACAGAGCCCAACATGGCCATAGATGGGTGTTAACGTGAATGGAGGAGGGTGGTGGAAGGGATGATTGTTTGGGTGCAAACCCTTCCTCCTGCGAACCCAAAGGCAACTTAGTTTGATTCCCAGCCAGGGCAACATAACCAGGTTGCAAGCCAGGTCTCCAGCCAGGTCTGTAGCTGGAGGCAGTTGAAAGGCAACCATACATTAATGTCTCTCTCTCTTTGTTCCTCCCTGCCCTTCTCTCTGAAAATCATGAATAAAATCTTTTAAAAAGAAAGGAAGAAAGGAAGGAAGGAAATAAGCCAGTGGGCAATGGGGCAACAATGGAAAGAAATAAGCCCCCAGGCTACAGGATCATAGATTAAAAACCGCCACAAATTCTTGGCATCAGAGTTAGGATCTGCTCCCCACACCTGGAATCCAGGTGGGAGCGTCACTCGATCTGACCCATAGAATAAAGCCGAAGTGACTCCCTGTGGTTTCCACACCAAGTGTCAAGAGGACGGTGGGCTCCCACTCCCAACTGCACAAGCTCCCCCCTCCCAACACACACACACACACACACACGACCCGGCTGACAGCCAGGCCAACCGAACACGAAAGTGAGGTTCTCTCGGCTCCCCTCGGCCTGTCAGATGACACAGGAGCCAGGCAGGCAAGGCCAGCAGATGGCCCGCCAAGCCCGAAGGGATGGCTGACCCGAAGTCAGGAAGCCTGGGGCAGTCTGTCGCGTCAACTGATCAGATGAGGAAGGCTCCCACTACCCGCAGAGGGAGAGCAAGTCCTGTCCTGGTCAACTGATCAGATGAGGAAGGCTCCCACCACCCGCAGAGGGAGAGCAAGTCCTGTCCTGCTCTCAGAGTTCAGGCCACCTGCCCTTGGTAAAGTCACCTCCTGTTTGCAGCTCTCCACAGGGGTTCTGATCAGTCTGTACAGCAGAGTGACAAAGCCCTGTGAAGCCCAGGACAGGAACTAAGCCTCAGGCTGGAAGGGGTGAGTGGGGACTTCGTAGAACTAAGTTGAGTCACGAGGACGGAGGTGGGGAGGAACTCCTCCGCTTCCTGGAAGGCTGCCCACAAGGTACTAACACTAAACAACACAAATCTGACCGTGAAAGGTCAAACCAAGACATGAGAACACAGGGTAAGTCCCACATCTGTGAAATAGGCTGTTTCTCGTCGGAAGAGAATAGGAAATGGAGCAGAGAACTCTAACCTGCAAAGGCAGGTTCTGCTACAAGGACTCACCTGAAAGTGGGTGACACACTCACTTGATGTTATCTAGCCTTCTCAGTCCACCAGGGCCCCAAGGGGCCCGCTGGCATCTGTGGACAATGACCGCCAGCACAAGTGTGATCCACACTGGCCCCTATTCCAATTAGCATCCGGTTCTCCAGGCCTATTCTGGGCACCCGTCCCCCACGCTGGCCCCTGGAGCTGAGCCGCGTTGTCAGCAGCTGCCCCGGGCCCCACCCCATCCTTGTCCAGGAATGTGATTTGAACAGGTTAATTAACGACAGCGAAAACAAGCCGTTTCACCAATAGCTGATTTGGGAACATTTACGGTAAATTCTTGTGAGAGTAGATCTTCTCATGGAGCCCACGATGGACTTAGGCCTTAGGACATCTTTGTCTTTTGACTTCTCCATCGCTGTGGCATCATCAGAAGGGGACCCGCCCGGTGCAGGACAATCTGTGCCCCTCCCAGGCCACGGCGCCCAAGCAGGCACTCCTGCGGGCGAGCACCTGTTTGCCTGTCGTCCCTGGATTGCATCTACATCATACAGGGCCTGAGCTCCCCGGTCACCCATTCGGGGAGTCCATGTATACAAAAGGAAATTGAGGATCGTGGCAGAACGCCAGTGTGGTCACCTACAGCTTCCTTTACGTGGCCCCAGACAAGGCTTTACTGCTGAACTTAGGAGCTGTGGTCATTCCAGGCTGCTCCCTAATATCCTTCTTTGCACCCTCCCACCCTACCCTCCGCTGCCCCTTCCACCAGCATCCAGATCCCTAAGGGGACCCCGGCTTCCAGCCACACCATGGCCCCTCATCCCGCCCTCTGCGCAGACCCAGGGTTTTCACCTGCAGTGGAAATAAGAAACACCACATGCAGGATGCAGACGTCTGCACTTGGGTTTTGAGGACGTCTGGGGCCCAGCGCACTGGTCCGCGGAGGGCAGAGAGGCACCTGTGTTCCCGGAGAGGACAGGTCGTCCTTCTGCATTAACCCCAAGTGGTCTCAACCTCGGCTCAAGGCCAAAGTGACAGAGTCGCCTCAGCATTGATGCGCTTCCACAGCCCTCGCTCGGGGCGGTCGGCAGTCATTTACTATGATTTACAACACTTCTGTGATGCTTACCATTCGAGGTCCGTCCCCACAGCATGGGCGGCGCAAACGGTTTTAACGATACCGACACGGGCTCGATACTTTCCGGACAGGCCTGGTAGGAAGGCTAACACTGCCACCACGACAGCTGTCCTTACCCAGCTGAACCCTTGGCCAGCATTTCATCCGAAAGCCCCCATGGGAGAGCCTCTTGCAGACCCCTTGCTGCTTCGCCCCGCTCTGACCCACCCCCACCCTCCTCAAAAGCACCCCCTGGGTGCCCATTTCCACTGAGATGAGCAAATGTGGGAACAAGAGAAAAACCAAGTACCTCCCCTTCAAGTGAGGTGCATGAAAGCCCCTATCTGGCCTCAAGTCTAAGCGCCGCCCCCCCATTTGCGGAAAGAACCCTCAGACACACAGCACTAAACATCCTAGAATTCAGAACCGGGCTTTCTCCTTCTCTTCCTGGGGTGAGCGATTCCGGCCTTCGGGTCATTTCAGTGCTTACTAATAACACACTTGGACCAGGGCAACAAGGGCGGATGCGGAAATCAATGAAAATCGGTTAAGCCTGATCCTCTCATGCAACTCTGGCAATAATAACAATAAATAATAAATAGCTGCCTGGGAGACCCGAGTCAGCGCCAGGGACCCAGGCTGGGTTTCATTAGCTAATACACACGCGTGCGTCTCCCTGGGGATTTCCACTCCAGACGGGGCCATGCTCGTCTCCCTAGCCTCTCCCACCCTTGGGCGCCTGACTCTTCCAGGCCATTGCGTTGGATATAGTCTGGTCTCTGTCTCAGTCTCTTGTCCCCACACCTACCTAACTTCCCGTCCCTCTGGCCCTTCTGATTTCAATTTAGAAACAGCAGCCGTTACCCTGTCCCACCCCTGCCTTGTGGAGCACGCCCACCGAGGGGAGGCGCTGAGTGGTGGGGGAGGGACAGCACAGAATGGCCAGAGGGACCCCAGGCGACCAGCCTGCTCACTCACCACCTGCCCCTCCCTCCTCTCCTGCCCCATCAGCGGCCGCTGCTTTCGCCTTCCAAAGGCCGAAAGCAAAATACGGAACGATGCGATTCTTTTTTTAAAAGAACAAGCAAATCTAAATTTAATCCAACTTACCCTTGTTTCCCAGGAGAAAGGGGCAGAGTGCTCATCTTGCCAAGTTATGTCCTGAAATGAAAAGTCGAGAAGAAATCTGAAATCCAAACCCAGACGCTACCAGCAAACATCCCCTGAGGCCTCGGGGGAGCTAAAATGGACAAGTCATCCCAATTCCTGGTTGGAAACCAGCCCGCTGTTTTGATGCTCTGCATGGAATGTGCTGACCTTTCAGTCTGGCTGGACCGACCTTGGTGGCTGAGGCCGCCAGGCATGCTCCTCCCTGCCCCCCTGCCCCAGGCTTCGGTGACCACCTGGGAGGCCCCAGGACGGATGGATCGTTCGATAACAGGGTTGCTGGGTAGACAGGAAAGGGCGCTTTACTTGGCTCTACAGTGATGAGCCAGGTCGGGAAGATAATTAGTCCTTTGAGCCTCAGTTTCCTCATCTGCCAAAGGAGAGTCATTCTTCCCTTGCAGGGAGCTGTGAGGATTAACTAGGGTGATCCGTTAACGCGCCCTGTTCCTCCAAAAATGGAAATGGACAGGAGGAATGGAGGTCGGCCCAGGATTCCGGCTCCAGCGTCCTGTCCCTGTGGGTTAGATGGGGATGGGCTGGGGGAGGGGTGCGCTGGGCTAAATGACCTGAGGGTCCCTACAACTCTATGATCTCAGGCCCCGGTAAGGTCCCCGCAGGAACAATAAAACAAGATGGACTTATTTCCCCAATGGGATGTAAACATCATTTCATCTAGATTTGGACCTATACAAGAAAGGAAAGGGAACGCGGCGAACAAAGTACGCTTCTTACATCTGTAACTGGGACAACCTCGTGGCCGCCTTAGTGGACGGAGGAAGTGTGGGCAGGCTGGGAAGGGAGCAGGACCACTGGCCAAGGGCAGGGCACCCTGGGGCTGGGCTCTCTTTTGAATACTAAGCATGCAGCTTGAGTCCCTTCAAAACCTGCAAAGACTAAAATAAGGTTTTTAGTCTTGGAAGGTGAATGGGTCTAGGACTCTAATAAGCCACAGAGATTCAGCCTGGAACGTGGTGGGCCAGCAGCGGTCACAGCCCCTACCAGCCGACATTCTGAGGGGCGGTCAGAGCAGAGAGAGGGTCCTTCTGCGACTTCGCCTTTTGTTTGCTCCCGTGAGAAACTGAGCCAAAAGGTGCATTCCTTAGATTTCAGCAATTCTGAGCTCATAAAAAATAAGAAAGTACTTCACGCAAGTAAACATGCCAAACGAAAATGTGATTGAGGCTCTGATGTCAGGCAATGGCTGCACCCCCAGCCACAAGAAGCCTTGGCACCCAGGCAGTTGGTGGCAAAGCGCATCTCACACACACACACACGCAGACACACACACACACACGTGCACACAGTTCTCTTCTGCCTAATCCCATGATGACCAGCAGGCAAGCGAAACGTGGCAGGCACATGCTTAGGGACGATCACATATGTTTTCTTCTTGGAAGGCTCCCCCACCTGCCTCCCTGGCGCCCCAGATCTAAAACCAAGGACCAAAACACATTAGTTGCAGAGACCACGGGACACCGGGGCAGCCTCTCTGTGGCCGAGTCATCCTCGTGCTGAGTTCCGCTCCGTAGGAGACGTCCAGACCAGAGACAACACTGCATCTCTCTGGAAACGATTTCTTCTCTGGAGCACAGCACAGGACCAAAGCAGAGGGACAGCCAGAGGGCCACGGGATACACAGCTCTGGGCCCACGTGGCAGGTTCTGGGGGTCCCCACCCAACTTCCAGGGCTCAGGATGGCCTGGCTTTTGCTCTTGCCTGGGACATCTTTACCTCCTAACAGCAACGGTATTTTCTGAAAAAGAATATACATTCCCTGCCCATGGTCCTAGGAGGCATATTCACAGGGAAGCTTCAGCATTTACTACTTTACTACCTGGAAAAACAGAGACTGGGGTGTTTTAAATTCTCTGTGGGTCCAGGCAGTTTCACCTGCGGAGGTTGATGCAGGCATACGCCACCTCATCCCTGACTGTGACGTTGTCTACCTGTTCTGATGTACAGAACCCCTGGCTGGTGGCACAGTGGATGAGGCGCCAGCCTGTGAACCCAAAGGTCGCTGGTTTGATTCCCAGTCAGGGCACATAACCAGGTTGCAAGCCAGGTCTCCAGCCAGGTCCGTAGCAGGACGCAGGTGAAAGGCAACCATACATTGATGCTTCTCTCCCTTTCTTCCTTTCTCTCTGCCCTTCTCTCCAAAAATAATGAATAAAATCTTTTAAAAAAGAATCTGAAAAGGCTACATACTGTATGATTCCAACTCTAGCACCTCCGGAAAAAGGCACAAGTATGGCGTCTATAAAAAGTTCCATGGCTGTTGGGAGTTCAAGGCAGGGAGGGTATGGAGGCAGAGCACAGGGTTTCTAGGGTGTAAAATACTCTGTACTGTGCGGTCATCACAGATACTTGGCTCAAAACTCGTAGAATGTCCATCACAGAGGAAACCGATGTAAACCACCGGCTCTGGGCCACAATGCGAGGTCAATGTGGTCTCGTGGGGATGCAAACCATGCGGGCGGCTGTGCCTGTGCAGAGGTGGGCGGTAGGTCCGAATCTTTATACTTTCCACTCAGTTTTGCTGATAACCTAAAACTACTCTAAAACATAAAACCTATTTTCCAAAAAGGGTGCGTGTCCCTGGGAAGAAAGCCCACAAAGGTAATAAATAGTCAAAGCTCACCATTTTCTAACTAGCACAGCCAGCGATTATCTGTGCTCTTAAGGGTACTGCCATCTGCTGCTCCTGCAGGACGTAAGGTGCATGGGTGACACCACCCAGGGGTGTCACTGCACCTCGGGGCGGCTCTGACTCAGTGCATCACCTGGGGGCTTGGATCAGGCCACCCAGCCAGCGACACACTGCCTGGCCACTGCCCCCGCTACCCAGAATGCACTTCATCTGCAGCCCATTCACCACAGTCTACATCAAGTGTAATTTCTGCCATTCAATTTTTAGAGGATATTTGTAATGTTGCTTTTGAAATGATCTGGTTACGAGTAGTAACTCCTCTATAATTGGCCAAGATTTCTTCTGTACAAGTCATGACTATTCCAAAAGCATTCTAAAAGGAGACGCTCTGGACTGAAAACTGATTTCAAATGTGGTGAAGTTTCATACAGATTCGCTTTTTCTTTTGATGAACCTGATTAGAGACCATCGAGCATTTCTTCGCTCATACCTTTCTCGTTGGGGGTCACAGTGAGTATTATCACTGCATCTCAAGCATACTGAACAGAGTCAGCACTCGGGGAAGGTTCTGCTTGCGGCAGGGAGTTGGGGGGTGTGGGGGAGACTAGGTCCTCCAAGGTCAGTCTGAGGAAGAAAGTGGGGACCATGGGCTCTCTGAAGTCTCCTGTGGGCTCCCACTGGGCAGAGTCAGGCCACCCAAGGCCAGCAGACAGGAAGGGGTTCCTCCTCTGCAACCTTCAAACAAGAGCTTCTGTAGCCGCCAGCACCCCTGCCAGTCCTATCTACACCCCAGGCCTCTCTGAAGGGCAGCCTAGGACCCTGCTGAACCCTCAGCCGGGACAAACCTCGACTTCTGCAGACGCTCTCTCTGCGACGCACCTGTCACAGGTATCCGGTGGGAACGGCCCCCATCCTGGGTCCTTACGGGACGTGCGTTCACACTGGAACTATTGACATCGGACTCTCTGGGGAAGTTCCCCAGCCTCGCAGCTCCCAGGCCTGGCTGCAAGCTGGAATCACCCTGGGCGCTGGTTCAATGGGCAGAATCTGTGGGTCCCCTTGGCTTTTTCTGCAGTTTCACAGAACCAACCCCTCCCTGCGGAATCCCCACAAAGCCGCTCCACCGGGCAGCTTCCCCAGTTCAGTCCTTGGCCACACAGCCCGCACCTGCTGACCCCCAGGGCTCAGGGTTCACCTCTGTCTGCCCAGGCCACACCCGGCCAGAGGTGCCCTTGATCAGTACTACTAGGTGGTCCCCATCGTCTTCCAGACGGGGACGTCTCCTAAAGTAGCTCTGGCCCAGGCTGCTCTCAGGAGGTGCCCACGTTTTCTGGGCAGCTCGGGGGCAGATGAAATCTTGGCTGTGCCCATCAGCATCACCACTGTGGCAAATGAGGTCTCCTCACGGCTGCAAGGCTCCCCGCACAAGGAGAACCACTGTTAAAGGCAGCTTTTGTTCCTGCGTTCAAAGCTCACAGGAGAACCGCAACAACTGCTCTTCTGATAACACCGCTGCTGAACTAGACAGTACGTGTGTAGCCACGAACAGTTAACACTGCGGTCCGCTAGCGGTGCTCGGTGGTCTCTTCGTTCAATCTCCCCTCCTGCCAGGAGGGCTGGGCTGCCTCCCAAAGTCAGGATCCCAAGCTCAAAATACACCTGATTTTTCGTGAGTGATTCGAAACAGCGTTTTGATCCTGGGATACCACAAGGTGCTCACCGGAACTGTAAATGATCACTGTGCACCTGGCTCTGGTTGGCAGACGGAAGCATCCTGGCTTAAAGGTAAGAATTTCAACTGTGAAACACCAGAAGCTAGAGAAATCTGGAATAATCCCAGCCTGTAGGAATGGGCCATGCACTCCCTAATGTTGCTGTCATTCTTTTTTTTTTTAATGTATTATTTTTAGAGAGAGGAAGGGAGAGAGGGAAAGAGAGAAAGAGACATCAATGTGTGGTTGCCTTTCACCTGCCTCCAGCTATGGACCTGGCTTGCAACCTGGTTATGTGCTCTGGCTGGGAATCGAACCAGCGACCTTTGGGTTCGCAGGACGGCGCCTTATCCACTGAGCCACCAGCCAGGGCTGGCTGTCACTCTTGAGTGCAGTCAGGTGGCCTGGGCTCCTTGGCACGTCCAACATGGAGCACATTCTTTCTGGGGGTCTGTGTGGTGTTGGTCTACACCTCAAAGCACATGAAAAATGAGTGAGACCATCACACTCTTTGGTGTTTAGTCAAACGCGGTGGAAAGCTATGTCTGAACAAAAACCTGCTTGCAGGTGTATGGCAGCTTTATTCATAAATGCTAGAACGTGGGAACAACCGACAGCCTTTGGTAAGGGAATGCGTAAAATGTGGTACATCAGACGATGGAATATTATTCATCGCTAAAAAGAACTGAGCTGCCGAGCCATGAAAAGACACGGAGGAACCTCAAATGCATGTCACTAAGTGAAAGAAGCCAGTTTGAAAAGGCTGCATATGGTAGGATTCCAATGATAAGATGCTCTGGAAAATGTAAAACTCCGGAGACAGTAGAAAGGTCAGTGGTTGCTAGGAGTTACGGGGAGGGAAGAGAAACAGGCAGAGCACAGAGGGTGTTCAGGGTGGTGAAATACCCTGAGCGACATTATAATGGTGGAGACATGTCATTATACATCTGTCCAGGACCACAGAATGTCCCACACCAAGGTGAACCCTAATGTACGTGAACTATGGACTTGGGTGATGGCAATGTCTCAGCGAGAGGTTCATCAATTATAACTAACACGTCCCTCTGGTGGGGGTGTCAGGGGTCGGGGTGGCCATGCATAGACAGGGGTGTATGGGAGCTCCCTACTTGCTGTTCAGTTTTGCTGTGAACCTAATCTGCTCTATAAAATTCAGTCTACCGAGTGAGGAAGAAGCATCATTAAAATAGGCTCCTTTTTTCATCACCGCTGATCCTTAGGGACCAGTACTGTTTACATATTGATGGAATTGATGGCTTTCCCTTTGGCTCACAGTATTTTTAACTCTGCTGATAAGGCTTCCGTAAGTGGGCTACCGAACTGCCCTTCTCATACCAGAGAAGCGGGTACGGCTAAACTGCCATGCAATTCCGAACTGAGGTCTGAACACACCTGGGCGACAGACCAGCGCCACCCGCGTGGGTGCCGGAGCGGGAGGGCGGCCGGGGGAGCATTCTAAGGAAAGGAACAGAACAAGGAGGAAGTTTAATCAGGCCTGGTTGTCATGTGTTTTTTTTTTTTTTTCTGGTACTAAGGGAATCTCTTAATTAGGGTATAAAAGGGGCTCCGGTCAATTAATGGTGACTCCAGACCAGCCAACAGGCTTGCAGCTCTGTCCCCTCCCACCCTGCGCGACAGTAACCAGTCCTTTAATTTCTCTGCCAAACCTGTTCCCTGACAGTCCGGGCTGCCAGAGGGCGGGCCTGGGCTGCTGCCCTGACTCCCTGGGCACAGCTGTTTGACAAGTTTCTCCCGGGAGCCCTAGGGTGCAGGGCACCTGCCAGGTGCCACTCTGAAGGGCAGCCTATGGGAATGGCCCAGCGGCCTCCCCCGCGTAGCCTGTGCCAACTGACCCGGACTCACAGCCAAGGTCTCACCTCCTTCCCAGGACCCGGGCTCAGAACCCCAGCTGCAGGGACATGCGATGCCACATCCACCCTGTCATCTTTTCTGAAAAACACATAAATCCGCCAGACAGAGGCGGGAACCATAATCATACAGTCCACCGTCCTTAAAAAAAATAAAATAAAAGTCCAGAATACTGAAGGCTCTCAAATGTCCTTTTTGTGTCTCTGCCAAAGGCCAGAAAAAGAAAAGGCCGAGCTGCTGAGGTGGAAGGGGAGAGGAGACCTCACAGGTTACACAGGTCCTGTATCAGGAAGCCACAGACCCTGCCAAGCTCGGGTGTCACAAAGATTTAATCATGGCAGAAAGTGCTGGAAGAATACGAGCAACCGCTTCCTAATGCTGCTTCTGCGCTGTTTGCGATTTTCCACGCTATACAGGTGCATCATTTTATCATCACTTAATTGGTTTATTTCAAAACACAATCGTCTAGAATGGCCGGCCTGGACCCCGGGGAGAAAGGGCGGGGCTGGCCCTCTGCAGGTGGCCCCAGGTGCCAGATGGAGGGTGGCAATGTTAGCTGCCCTGGGGTACGCCGCACTGACACCTCCCCCAACTCCCCAAGTGGCCCAGGGAGCAGTGGGCCTTTGGGTCCTGCAGAAGAAAGAGCAGTTGCAGGTGTCAGAGAGCCCAGGGGCCCAGGACTGAGTCCCTACAAAGGACAGGAAGGCCAGAGGTGTAAGAGAGCAGCCAGGGAGCCCCCACATTCCTGCAAGAGGCGGAGGGACCCGAGGAACTCTTCAGACAGCAGCTGGTCATGCTGAGCTGTTGAACAGGCTTCAGAGCCTTCACACGTGATCTGCACGTGAAATCCACATCAGGGCCCCCTCCTGCCCAGAGGCACCGATGTCACGGCCAGCTGGGAAGAGGCAAGGAGTTCCATGAGAAGTGTATACACCAGCTGCCCAAATTTCCCGGATCTCCTGCTTATGGTGGATAGGGAACCCAGACTGTGACCAGAGCTCAGAACGCTGTAACTAAGTCTCACCAGATCCTGCTACATTGGTGGCAAGGAGTTGGGGGTTGGGGGAAGAAAGCAGAGAGCCACACGTTCCTTAAAAACCAGGGTGTTTTATTTTCTTCCTACTCGATCACACGGAAGCAGCAGAAGCAGACTGGATGATCTCTAAACCCTTCTAAAATGCAAACCTTTCGTCTCCAAAGTAAGCCATGCCAGACACGTGACTGCTGGGGGAAGAACCGGACAGGGCAGGCTGTTAAAAGCATCTATTTGCAAACATGCCTTCCTGTTCTACCAGATACTTGACCAAGGTCTGCGTCCGCTCCCAGGCGGGCCTGCCAGCCTGAGAAACCTCACAGCCCCTCATTTCACCGGGGGACAGCCCCACCCTTGGAGGGCAGGGCCTGGCTGGCTGCGTGGCTGGGGACGGGACTCCAGGGGTGGGGCTCCAGCCACGACTCTCCTTTTGCTGAGACTGGAGCACTGGAAGCAGTGACGGGTTCTCTGCACTGCACAGATGAGGGGCCAGGACGGAAGCTGTACTGAGATCCTATGTTCCTATGGGGGATTTTTAAAGGAGCTGAAGATTATGGGGAAACCTCTAGTTGCTACTGTACCAGGGTTCGAGAAATATTTGCTCAATTGATTCCCAAGGACGTAAGCACTGGAAAAAACTGACAGGTCCCCTCACGGCTGCAATGCCCCAAGGCGGCCAGCTTCCCCCTGCATCCGGCTAGTGGCCCAGCAAAGGTACTCTGGGCCCTGATCTTCTCTCGTTACAATAGCCGGGTCAACACCAGCCCACAGATGCACCTGTGCCACGCAGACAGGTCCCACAGGGGCAACGTCAACATGTGAACTGGGCCCTGATCACACTGGTGGCCACCGAGAGCTACTATGACCATCAAGACACAATCAACTTATATTGTTGGTCTTGCAACGCAAACAAATGCTTAGGGAACCGTCCCATTCAGAAGCTCTGTTTGCACAGTCGCGATTAAAATGCTGCCATGTGAAACACAATCGTGTTACTGGTGATGGGGGAGGGGAGCAGTCAAAGGAACAAGCAATGTCCTTGTCCTCAGGGCAGCTGAAAGGGGGCACGCTCCGAGGCTGGTGCGACTGTGGGTCAGGAGGCAGGCCACATCACACTGGACAGAACAAACCCAGGCTTCAGTGATGTGCCCCTGGCCTGCCCAAGCACTTCTCATGGCCAACTGGAGGCTGAGTAATAGCTGGAATTTCTTTCTTCCTTTCTATTTCAGCCTCAGGAAAGGCCCTGGGAATCCGGCATAGTGGGTGGTCTTTCATCTGGTATTAGCAAGGCTCACCCCTAGTTGTCAGACATTGGCTAGGTCAAGAACTGTGGTTCACCTGGATCACCTATCTGTCAGAGGCTTGTCTGTGGATGCCAGGGTGGTCCCACTGGTAGGTGACCAGAGGGCACTGGGGGGCAACCACATGCCTGTGGCAGGCTGTGGAGACCCCTGGGACTGCATCATAAGATAGATCAAGTGGGAAGGGACAGAGTACCTTAGTCAATCTGATATAGGGCCCTTTGGGACAAACCTAGAGTCACCCATTGAGGGTAGCTCTGTCCGGCAGCCTACCCCAGGGATCACTCCCCACCATGTCCTTATCCACCGCCTTTTGTACCCAGGGACCAGTCCTCCTCCACGAATGGTCCTGCTCTTGGGCAGACCACCAACCTCAGTTTGGTGCCAACTTTTTACCAGATCCAGGGGATACATTTTAAACTCCCTACGTGCCATTAAACCACAAAGCCAGTGCAGGCAAAAATCCACCCTGGACAATGTCCCAGGTACCTCTCCTCAAATTCGAGTCTCATCCTAACTGGTGTGGCTCAGTGGATTGAGCACTGGCCTGTGTCTTGAAAAGTCTCCAGTTCGATTCCCAGTCAGGGACACATGCCTGGGTTGCGGACCAGGTTCCCAGTGGGGGCTTGTGAGAGGCAGCCAGGCGATGTATCCCTCCCTTTCCTTCTCTTTAAAAGATAAATAAATAAATAAAATCTTTTTAAAAATCAGCATCTGTCTCTCTGTCATGTGTGCTGAAGTTGGGCAAAGGCATTAGAAATGTGGTCTCAGCTTGCAAAGCTGAGTTCAATTCTGAACACTAGGGCTCTTTCGGTCTAGAAGGGCATGCCGGTACCACAGTGAACAGTTCGGTTTGTTTTAAAATCACATTGGACATACACGCATTCACAAACAGCCCCGTCTGGCACCTAGTTAAGGAATTAAGGGTACTAAAATGAGTCCTGGCCCTGGACTCACTTGGTTAGACTAAGGTAGTGGGTTCAATCCCCAGGACACATACAAGAAGCAACAAAAGCACGCATAAGTAAGTGGAACAACAAATCAGTGTTTCTCTCTCTTCTCTGCCCCACCCCTCTCCCTCTAAAATCAATTTAAAAATACAGAGTACTAAATGAGCCCTGGCTGGTGGCTCAGCGGAAAGGTACCAGCCTGGGAACCCAAAGGTCGCTGGTTCAATTCCCAGCCAGGGCACATAATCAGGTTGAAAGCCAGGTCTCCAGCCAGGTCCGTAGCTGGAGGCAGACGAAAGGCAACATACATTGATGTTTCTCTCCCTCTCTGCCTCCCTCCCTTCTCGCTTCTCTAAAAATAATAAAATCTTTAAAAAAAGAGTACTAAATGAACTTGGCCACATCTTATCGGTGACAGTGAGCCCATATATGGCATGGTCTTTCTGATGGCGAGCAGGCCTGTGGGCATTCTGAGCCAGATACCAAACTAAGAAAAACTGACAGTCACTCACCAATATTTGAAAATACAGCACTTAGAGGTTTATTTCCTCTCATATTTATTTCTCCATGACTTTCCAAAAGAGGAGCTGCCTGCATTTTCATCACCCAAATCTGAGAGCCAACCCTACAAATATCTTCTTCTTGTTTAAAGATCTTCAAGGAACTAGCATGGAAGAACCATGGGCAGGGACAACAAGTGGGACTGACTTGGGGGGGCAGTGGGTGGGTGGGGAAAAGGGTCAGAGGGGAGTAAAAACAGGATGGATGTAATATAACAACCATGAAATTAAATTTTTAAAAACCTTACTTATTTTTAGAGCAAGGGAAGGAGAGGGAGAAAAAGAGGGAGAGGGACATCAATTCAAGAGAGAAACATCAATCAGCTGCCTCTCATTTATGCCCTAACCAGGGACCAAACCCGAAACCCAGGCATGTGCCCTGACCTGGAATCGAACCTGCGACCTTTCGCTTTGTGGAACAACGCCCAACCAACCGAGTCACAGCGGCCAGGGCACCCTGCAAATGTCTCTATAGAGTTTCACACTGAAAATGCTTCATCCCTAGGAATACATTTTAAATCTATACTGTCATCTCTCCAGTTTACCCCACTCTCTTTTTTCCTGTCGAAGTCTTCAGAATCTAATGCAGACTTTTCTTTTGATTCTATCAGAACAAATCAATATTGGCAGCTTGGTTCGGTCTTTCCTACTTCTCTCCCCCATTACTGTCCGTTCACAACCAGAAACATTTTGTATTAATAAATGTCAGCACATTCATGCCTGAAAATCAGATTTAACCAGCTTCTTTACTAGAATTCCTCCCTCAGCCCACAGCTCCCTCAGAAAACCTCTCCACGTCCAACTCCCCCGTCCCTGAAACCTCGAGCCTTCCTTAAGGGCAAATATTTTGTTTATATACTTCTTGCTCCTTTTTGACGTTGCCTCTCATGGCAAAAGTTGAGTTTGAAAGGCTAAATAAGCCCCGTGCAAAAACCTAATGGCCCAAAGCAGATTTTAGTTAGATATATTTCCAAGAAAACGAGCAAGTGAGCTGAGCATGTGTGGCTGGAACTCGGGGAAACTCACCCCTGAGTCGTTGGGTGGGACGCACCTCAAAAACAAAGCCTGGGCATCGAGCTCACTCAGGAAACAGCTTAGGGCTTTGGGTTTCGCCTCTTTATCTTGGCAGGCGCCTCTTCCTTCTTGCTATCTTGCTTGGCATTTTCACTTTCCCCATACAGCTCACAAATATTAATATATGTAATTTCCTGAGCGCCCGGCATGGCGTGAATATTATCAGCCCGGGTCTACCCCGCGGGGAACTGAGCCCCTAAGGGGTTAAGTCACGCACGGCCATACACTAAGTGGCAAGTGGATTAGAACTCACTTTGTCTGGCTTCAAATTCCTGCTGTCTACACTCTGGCCGGCCTCGCGTAAGAGCAGCTGCCTGCCGCGCCGGGAGGGGTCTCTGGATCCCGAGCGGCCCGGCCGAGCAGGACCTCCTCCTCTCGGCGATTCTCCCAAACTCCCAGGAACCCCCCACCCCGACCTACGGCTCCGGGACACCCCCTCCCACTCCTGCGCACGCTCTTCTCCTCGGCTCGCGGGGAGGCTCTCCACTCGCGCAGGTGCCCGCTCCGCCCGGGCGCGCGGGGCGCCGCGAGGGGCGAGGGTCCCAGCCCGGCCCCGCCAGGCCCGCGCCTACCTCGTCTCCGAAGCGCACCACCTTCTGGCCCGTGGGCCCGCGCAGGCCCGGAAAGCGCGCGATCTCTTCGGGGCCCCCGGGGTCGCGAGGGGTCGGGGCCCCCGGCCCCACCAGGCACCGGTCGATGATCTCGTCCTGCTGCGCGGGCGGCAGCCGCGCCCACTCGGGCCCGTACTTCTCGCGGATCTTCTCCTTGTCCTGCATGATCTTCCTGGCCATGGGGCTCAGCGACGAGAAGTAGGTGAAGCGCTTACGCTCCCGGTCGTCCAGAGGCCGGTTCCCGCTCATGACGACCGAGCGCGAGGCCGCGATCGCCGCCGCCATGGACGCCATGCCCAGCCGGCCCGCCGCTCCCCGCCGGCCCCTCCCCGCGCCCCCCGCCCCCGCAG